>NW_021036395.1:0-11649 GCF_004153795.1 Camellia sinensis
TAAACAAAGCGATTAGATTTATATAGTGCCGAATACAGATATTGTAATAACAGAAACCAAAGTGATCTAATCGGCCACCTGGTACGCCTTTATCGGCCTTGGCACGGGTTCTGGAAACGATCTCACCCTTCGCGATTCCCAATTGCCTTGGGACAATGACCATTCACGTCATTCAACACGCTTGCCAAAGCTGGCAAAGCATAGTCACTAAGTGGTGATCAATAGTCCTTGGCTCTAGAAAGTAGAGTCTCTAGCCCGGCCAGTAGATTTGGCTAGGACCCATTAACAATACCGGCAACGGCGGATATACCTAAATTAATCCTAAGACGCAGTTTTAGCTTTATAATCCCCATTTATGATGCGGAAAAAAATTCACGTTAGCGCTAGGAAAGGGATTAGACCCCAATATCGAAGAAATGGCCCTCAAAAATGAGGTGAAGGGGGAAAGCTGGACTCGTTCCCTTTAGCAATGACAGGAAGAAAAGACGATTGGCCTCACATCCCTTCTCCATATCAGTGGTTGTTGTCTGCCAAAAGTGACAGATGGACGTTTCATCCGGGGATGGGAAAAATGGCGTCGAAAAAACCAGAGATTCGATCCGCTGAAAGAGAGCTCCTTCAATGTTTTGCCATCCAGGGGCCAGCCCAAGTATTATGGGAGAAACTAAAAAGCAAACAAGGAAGGTGGAGATCGGAAGTGAAGGAGAAAGAAAAACTTACAGGAGGATTTTGAAGAGGAAAACGAGAAAACAAGGAGTTGCAGGAATCCGCGAAGTGAAGGAGTTGCACTAGAAGGCGAACCAAGATTATTTCTGAAGTATTCCAAATACATACATTCGAAGAGACGATTTCAAATCACATTAAATGGAGGCAGTGTACGAAGGGCGGAAATCGTTCCTCCTTATAATGACCAAAAAAGCGTGTTACGCGTTCCTGACACGCATTTGGGAGGAGGATTACACCGACCGAATTTTTTGACTTTCCGGGCTCGAAAGCCAAACACGTCGACTAACTGATGCTTAATGGGGTTGTTTAGGGGCAATCGAAATTTAATTGGATCAATAGGGTACCGAATAGACAAGTCCAGTCTGCGGACCATAATCTTTTATTTCGGCATTGATCCTAGTCAAATTGAAGAGCTCGCCCGAATAAAATAATCAGCTTTCCAATTCAGTAGAACAAAAGGCCGAGTAGAAGTACATGTAAAGATGAGGGATGGGCCTGGCCCTTGGCCCAAGGAGAATAATATTAAATAACAGATTCATCAGTCAGAGAAAGGTTAATGTGAGAACTAGTTGTGCTTAACTTAAGATACAAACAAATCAAGAGAGTATACCACTGAACTTTATTCGTCGGAGTGCTAATTCCGGCACCCCAGACCGGAGTTGTTCTTTCTTTTCAGTGACTAGATGAGGACCACGAGCATCCCCTTAGGTTCAGAAGAGTATTTTCCAAAACCACTTCCCCACCAAAATATAAAAATTCGGAGATTCAAGTCAAAATTCATAAAAATTTATTATTCTTTACCTAAATTTGATTGAGGATACTACAATCTAATTTTGAAAAAAAAAAAAACTGGCAAGATCTTTCAAGTTCAAAATTCTTACAAATTTGTCATTCTTCTTAAGGCGGCTTACTTGGAGAAGATTTTGCCATTCAATTGTGAAACAAGCTATCAAAACCCTCGAGTTTAACTTTTAAAAAGAAAGAATCCAAAAGATCGTTCTTTTGTACAAAAAATATTTCTTAAAGATTATTTAATCACTTTATTTTAAACCAATAAAATTATATTGGCCTACTTCATTTTTATCTTTATTATCGCAGATAAAAAATTTTATTATTATACAACAATAATTATAATTAGTAATGATAATGATAGCCAATTAAACAGTTCGTAATAGTAATAGTTAGAGTAGCCCTTGGTCAGTGGCACTGGGCCCTCCGCCCTTCAGACTCTCACATGCAACTAACTTTCACCCACTTTCACTGTAGCTGCCAAAATGTCGATGGAACAAATAATCACTTTTTATTTATTTTTTATTTGGTTATAACAAATTACACTTCAAAGTATACATTATTGGAATTTTAATTAAAGGACCACTTTTGTACATTTACTTTTATTTTCTTGGACCAATTAAGGCTACCCCAAGTATATCTTTCTTCCACCTGCCAAGATGGTTTTAAATGGGTTTAGTTTCAATAAACAAACATGTTATTCCAATTGGCAACACTTAAATGCAAAAAGTAATAAAATTATTTTCCATTTATGGTATTTTTAATTATTACTGTTCATTTTTCTTTTACATTCATGGGACTCTTTCCTAAGTTAATTGATTGTTGATTTGTTATTTTATTTTCATAATGTGAATTTTGTATAATAGGCCTTTTATTAATTATTAAGATTACAATTTATGCGGGAATATTATTCTCTTTATATTATAAATAATTTTTTTATTAAAAAAAGCTTTCTATTAAAATGACAACATTTAATCTACATTCTGTATAGGTTCAAACTTAATAGATATTTTCCTAAACGTAGAAGACCCGGTTTTGAAGGTCGCCATTCAAAGTATTGTTAGTATATCATTTAAAGGCCTTAAATTACAATTTTAAAAGGTTGCCGCTGATCTTTCCACCCTAATTTGAATTTCTATTACCTTTCACCAATTACATGGCTACCACGGGGCCACAGAAGCCACGGGGCCCACGGGTTCAATCAAAGGGGCAAATATCAACAAACAACAATATTCCCTCTCCGTGTCAAATATATTCGTTTCTGATGGCGCTACTACTACTGTTGTCCAGTCCACTCGAGCCCCATACCATCGGGAAAAGTCACGTGGCCCATTCAAAACCTTCCAGGACCGAGCACAATACTCGGGCGGTTCAATGTGGGTTCTCTCTTCATCCACGTGACATATGCGACATTATTTCATTCCACTCCGTCCAGGCCACAGGTTCTTCTCTTTGTTTCACCTCTTCTTGTTCTTATTTTACTCTCTCTCTTAGGTCAAACAATTCTCTCTGTTTAATTAATTAATTTAATTATGCTCTATGTCCCACAGTTGAGCTTCTTTTTGATCGTCGTTTGTTTCTCTACGTAAATAAGTTATACGATGATCAAATCACAGCAAAGAACAAGATTGAGAAGAAAACGTTAAAAATTATTTTCTTTAATTAGTTTCAGAAGCCCGCGATGAGTCAGCGGCTGCAGCTTGCATGCGGCTCTTCATTTTCGCGTACCGCGGGAAATTGATTTTCAACTTCTTCTTTCTACTCACTATTAATTTATCAATGCCATTCATTCTAATATAATTAATAATTTTGATATTTAAAATGAGATATAATACCTTTATTATTTAGGGATCAATAACAGTAACTCGGGTTAGTTAGCTAGGTTCGGCGAATAACCGGGTCAGATGGTCTCTGGTATGGCCTCACCTTTCAATTGTTTTAAATGTTGGGGTTTTATTTCCATATTCCCATGTTGTTTGTCTTTTATCGACACCTCCACCCTTCTCCATCCTCCAACCCCATTCCCCCACCCACCACATTACAATCCTTTCCAACTCTTTCTTTGTTGTTTCTGCAATATATTTGCCTCTATATATGTTTATACATATGTATCTTTTCAATTGAAAATAATTGAGTCAAGCTTTTGTCCCAGTCTTATTGTTGTTAACAGACCAAATTGAGTCCTGGGTTGTGAGATCAGCACAAATATCATTTGATTAATTTTGACTTTAATGTTTAAAAAAAAATTAATTTAATTAATTTGATAATATAACTACACAAATTTATCTTTGTTTATTAAAAAAAAATGACCGAACATAGGTCTAAAGGGAGGGCAAAACCACAGATTTTTCCGTTTGTGACTATCCTTACATTTTTTAAGCAACAAATCTTAAGTCTCTCATATCTAGTTTCTTACCCGCTGTGTTTGGTTTGGGATTTTGGGGAAGGGAATTGGAAAAGGGGAAATGGAAATGAAGGAAAAGGAGAAAAGAAATTAATATAATTCCAAATCCCAACTATGTTTTGGTTGTGTTTTGGCTTATAAAATAGAAATTGATGTCCTAAAAAAGGTATATCTTATTTCCTTTTATTTATTTTCTTCCAACCCCCTTTTTTTTTTTTTTCTTTTTTTTCCCATATATTTTTTATTATAACCAAACATAAATCAGGATACATTCTCATTCCTTTTTCCAAATCCCACCTCAAAACTCCAACCAAAACAGCATTAGTAAAAGCTGATCTCTTATAATCACGCACAATGAGAATTTGTTCACAAATTAATCATCCCTCCCTATTTTGTCCATTCTTAAAAAAATAAAAATAAAAAGAGAAAGAGGGCTAACATGAGCTTTCAATAAAACACATTCCAAAAGAATTTGAGACCGATTTTGCGAGAAAAGCATGTCAAGAGGTTTACTGTGTTTAGAACATTAAAAAACAAACAGAGGTTAAAATTATGGGGCAAACAATTTACCTTATTCTCTATAATTAGATCCAAGAAAAAAAAAGCTTCTTCACTTTACTTCCAAAAGTTTAACACCAAATATTTCTTGATACCTCAAACATAATTAGAGACACAATACATGCCTTGAGAATTTGGAGGAATTTCATTTACATTTAGCTTGATGATTAAAATGCCTCCAAGACCATAGTTTCATATATGAGCGTGTTTGACTTCAAACAGTGTGATTCGTGCATGATCGTAATGATTTTAATAAATTTTTTATTTTTGGGTATTCAACAAGTATATTGCAGATACAATAATGAAAGATATAAATTTTTTCATGTAATTTATTTGTGAGCATTAGGATAGAGACATATGTTGGCTTTTGAAAATTTTTGGAATCTCATGTCACGCAGTTCCTTGCAGGAAAGAGAGAGAAAAAGAGTACTAAAAAAGACAGGAACATCCGAAATCTTACGGCCGTTAAGAATGACGGCCGAGCCACACATACATTCGATAAAATCAAAGCAAATAGTTATTAGAATAATCAGTTCCACACACACACAATGAACCAGTTAAAAAAACATATGACATGTTGATGTTTATTTGGAATATAGACTTTACTATAAGTATTTAAAATCAGTCATTTTAATAAATCTTTTGTAAATTAAGATGATTCTTATATTTTTTAACATTGTTGTATTTTTTAAAACCCTTGCTATTTAAGTTTCTAAAAAATTAAATCTATTTTAAATTTAATGATGTGACAATCAATTAAGATACTAAGATAATATTTTTTTTCATATTCTTCTCCAATCATTCAATCAATCATATACTTACACATTCATTAATCTAAAAAAAAGTCTAAGTAGACTTAATATATTTATTTTCTATTTTTTTTTTTACAATTTCAAAAACAGCAAATTGGGGACCTATGTGACACCAATTAAATTGAACAGTAATAAGTAAAAGTTAGATTTATAAGATAGATTAGTGTAGGTCTCTTGTTAAATTTTTATGTGCCTCATGTTTCATAACATCTACATCATTGGAATTATGTAAAAATTTAGCCATATTTTAAAAGATTGTGAAGTATTTTAAGATCATAATGACAGAAGAATTTGAGAGCTTGAAAATCTCATTGTCACAAAATAAAATCACAAAAAAAATAATTAATAAATATACATATCCAATATGATAGTGTCCCAATTTATGTTAAATATAATTAATTAGAAATCAAGAATTTTTTGGTCGGATGACCATTAAAATATTTGATTGAAAATGTTAAATATATAAAAAATTTATTACCAAAAAACTTTAACTAAATTGATGTAGCATAAAATTTGGTATATATTGGATATATAATGTTTTTTTTTTTTTTTTTCAGTTTAGTCAAGTGTTCAATAAAGATGATTAGGATAACAACAGGGCACTTGAGGGCACAAGTTCACAGCAACATGTTTTTCCCGCAGAAGGCCAACCTCAAAGGCTTCCCCCAAGAGAAGTGACCCTGTTGATATAGAAGTTTGACAGTGGCTTACAGCTGTGAAAGGTTATTTGAAAAATAATTTCTTAGTCCATGCGCATCTCCTGATCATACTCCTAACCAATCACAATTATCATTTCTTTTTATATTTCTCAATTACTTAACACAAAATTTGAAATTTCACCCCTCTACCAATCATAACACATTTGGAGTATCACGTGGTAGTACCTAGGACCACCAAATAACTTCTCAAATGATGTATATGAAGTCAGAGACCCCATACTGCAACACAACCCTCCAGGTCCCCCACCATTATTTAGATTTTTAATACTTTTATCTTCCACAGGATAGCTAACCCTACCACCATACCTTTCACTTGTTTGTCTCATATATTGTATGTGAATAATTTTTTTTATTTTATTTTCTATTTTAACAATTAGTAGGGAGAAGAATAGAGGGAAAAGAAAATTTGTATCACACAAGTGAGACTTGAACTAAGATATCCACCTTGATAAGAGAAGATCTCATCCACTATGTTAGGTTTTATTTCTTGGCAATCCCGGTTTGACAAAACTCCTTTGAGTTGTAATTATTCGCACTTTTTTTTTTCAGTGAGGCGATGAGTGTTTAGATGCGGAATCCAACCCGAATTGTGCTTTTCAGAGAAGTTTGTGTTGATAAAGCTTCAAGATTGCCACTTCGCTGATTATGACGGGGATCGAGCTGGCCGGTCAGCTCGCGGTCCAGGGGCAGCGCCCCTTGGCGGGTCCGCGGGCAGCGCCACGGCGGTCGAGGGCAGCGCCCCCGAAGCTAAATGCAAAAATGCATTCCAAGTTGCCTGTTCGATCATGTTATTTTTTCCAGTTTTTCCAGTTTTGGCCTTCACGCATCGAGCGGGGAAAGGGCACGCCTCGAGCGAGGATATGGAAGCTCTCAGCATCTCTGGCAGTCGCCTGTTAAAAATACTGGAATGTTGATTTTACGCTCGAGCGGATGATCCTACGCTCGAGCGCATCTCAGTTTATATCGCACGCAGTTTTTTGGGTCAGTCCGCTCGAGCGGGCTGTGTTGAGGCTCGAGCGGGAGATCGGCGGGACAGATTCTATAAATTCTGCGTTGTTGGGGTCAGTTTTTAGGATTACTGCTCACAGATCTTCTTTTTGGTTTCTAGGGTTTATATCTGGGGATACTTTGGGAGTTTCTTTTTGATGTTTTTATTGAGTTTTCAACTCATGATCTAAAGAGAGTACATCAAAGGTTTGTTTGTGCTATACACAAAAGAGAGAGTTATTCTTCAGTTGTGGATTCTGAAGAATTCGAAGCCTGAAGCTTTGGTGGAATCCGGGTTGCTCATCAGAAAGACAATTCCGTGGTTGAAGATGGGGTTGGAAGAGACACATTAGAGGTTGGTTCAATTAGGCGTTGTGGATTCGCTAGTAATTGAGAGTATACCTGTGTAATTCTCCTTTAATTCTTCTTAGTGGATTGTTCTTGTGGCTGTTGCCCGTGGGTTTTTGATCACAGTTGGAGGTGTCCAATTGTGGTTTTTTCACGTTAAATCGCTGTGTCTCTTTGTTCTTAATTGATTTTGATTGTTTGATTGGGATTAGTTATATTCTGCTAAAATTGATACATAATCACAAATCAACATCTAGGGGATTTCCTAGATTTTTCACACTAGACTAGCAATAGTTTGAAATAGTTTGAACCATTGCGAAGTAGATTTTAGACCATGTATCAATATTTGATATTTTTAAAAGCAAATTCCAGTGGATTTTGCTATAATAGTAATTTCATCCAAAAGGCAAGTTCTTGATGACATGTTTAATGGATTTGCCAAATATGGAATTGTCAAGATTAGGCTTGTGAAGTGGAATTAAAACTGCATGAAGTTATACCATTCAACAATTGTGAATCAAGCTTTTTTTTAACGGCATGCAGAGAGAGAGAGGGAGACAAAAAATTAAGCTGATTTGGTGAAAAGAGCTCGTCTGCACTCTGCATTGGAAGTGCGAGAACCATACCTTTACGTTACCTGCTCTTCCCTACCACCACCACCAAACCCAATTTCTATTCAAAAAGCTTGTTTTCTGACCAAATAAGATTCTGATTTGGGATTCTGTCAATGAAGAAAAAAAATATACTCGTCATTTTGATTGTATCAATTTAAATTCAACAAAATGCATATTTGGCGATTAAAATTGGCGACTAAAACAATTTTAGTCGCCAAAAACAGCAGATTGGGCGACTAAAAATCTGATTTAGTCGGCATTGATTGAATCTGTTTAGCTACTAAATTATTTTAGTCGGCATATAGTCTTATTGGCGACCAAATTTAGCTTTAGTCGCTGTTTGTTACCATTTTTCCCTACTAAAATTTGATTTTGTCATCGTATAATTACATTTTGCGACAAAACATTTTTATCGCCCAAAAATTGGCATATTTTTGATGTATTTTTGACGACCACAGCTAAGTTAGTCGTTGTATATTCAATATTGCCGGCGAAATTTGAATCTTTTTCAGAAGAAGCCTTCCTACTGGACTGGACGTCCTGAAAATGATTGATATGTAGCACAAAATTAAGTTGTCAATTTCAATCATTGCAAAAAATGCATACAAACGAGGAGGATGTATACTCAATATTTGTAACAATCAGCTATACAATTTTCCTATAAAGCTTCAACCATCCCTATACGGATGGCACGGGTAGCTTTCTTGTGTCAAATAGGTCCTGTGGGGACAAAGGGGACGCAATTAACACGTATACGTTGGGAGTTGGCGTGTAAAACGCCGTAAACTTAGCCGAAAAAGGCATTCGAGGGCCGAAAATTGAAAGTAGCTCCCGAACCACTGTAGGGATGGCACGGGTAACTTCCTTGCGTCAAATAAGACCTGTAAGGACATACGGGACGTAAGTAGCACATGTATGCTGGGAGTTGGCGTGAAAAACGCCGTAACCTTAGTCGAAAAAGGCCTTTGAGGGCAAAAAATTCAAATCAGCCCCCGAAGCACTCTACTAATGCCACGGGTAGCTTCCTTGTATCAAATAGAACCTGTGGGGACAGGCGGGACGTAATTAGCACGTATACGTTGGGAGTTGGCGTGAAAAACGCAGTAAACTTAGCCGAAAAAGGCATTCGAGGGCCGAAAATTGAAAGCAGCCCCTGAACCACTGTAGGGATGGCACGGGTAACTTCCTTGTGTGAAATAAGAGCTGTGGAGACATACGGGACGTAATTAGCACGTGTACGTTGGGAGTTGGCATGAAAAACGCCATAAACTTAGTCGAAAAAGGCCTTCGAGGGCCAAAAATTCAAATCAGCCCCCGAAGCACTATACAGATGGCACGGGTAGCTTCCTTATGTCAAATACGACCTATTGGGACAAACAGGAGGTAAATAGCACGTGTACGTTAGGAGTTGGCGTGAAAAACACCATAAACTCAGTCGAAAAAGGCCTTTGAAGGCTGAAAATTGAAAGCAGCCACCGAACCACTATAGGGATGGCACGGGTAGCTTCCTCATGTCAAATAGGACCTATGGGGACATGCGGGACGTAATTAGCACGCGTACGTTGGGAGTTGGCGTGAAAAACGCCGTAAACTTAGCCGAAAAAAGCCTTCGAGGGCTGAAAATTGAAAGCAGCCCTCGAAGCACTCTATGGATTCCACAGGTATCTTTCTCATGTCAAATAGGACTTGTGGGGTTAGATGGGACGTAATTATCATGCGTACGTTAAGGGTTGCCGTGACAAAAGCCAGAAAGCTTATAAATATATATTAAAGCTTATATATTATAGCTTATAAATATATATGTTATATAAGCATCTCTATACATTTAGTTTTATGAATAAAATATATATATATGTTTACACTTTAGACTAAACTTGACTTGGGACTCATGCCTGACTTGGGAAATTTCTTTACACTTTACACTAAACTTGAATAAACTCTCAACTCAACCGAACCCATCTAAATTGTAACCTATTTGTGACTTTCGCTCATGATTGCCAAGATTTTGACAATACCAACACATTTAAGTAGACTATGTTCTATAAGCCAATGTAAATGTTACACAGCACATACCTTTGCATTGAGTTTCCAAGTGCATTAAGTTTTATTCTAATACAATATTCTACACAGTACATACCTTTCCACATTTTCACATATTGTCATTGTGGAGATTTAGATCTTGGAAATGTGAAATTTACAAGTTACTGGGTAATAAATACACTCTTGAAATTGTATGTGTAGACACCCCATTTTTGACCGATCTTAAGACTCAGACGTCATCGATTGAGCACTCGGTGATAGTGCATGTCGTGCTCGTTTCGAGGTTTCGGAGTTTTGGCGGAGAGCCTTGCCTCCGGGCCTCTGAACTCTTTGTGTTTCAGCTCGGTTTGCAGACCAAGCCTTACTTTCTCTTCCTTGAGGGAGGGAGAGGTCTTGTAGACCATCTCTTTATGGTCGTAGACCACTTTTCATGGTCGTAGACCACTTTTCCTGTTTGGGAACTAGTTTCCAATTTTTGGAGCTTTCGGCAGCGTGCCTTGTCTCGGGACCGCTTAACGTTCTCCGTTTGGCATGGTTTTTGAACCACACCTTGTTTCCTTCACCTAGAGGGCCACTGTGGTTTGGGAGACCACTTTTGTGGTCGTAAACCACTTTTGGTGCTTGTCAGCTAGTTTTCGAGGCTCCCGGCTGCGCGCTTTGCCTCCTGTTTCATCTTGCATCCGTTTTGGTTTGTTTTTTGTACAAACCTTATTTTTCTTGTTTGGAAAGTGGTACAAGGGTGGAAGACTAGTTTTTTTCCTTGGAGACCACTTTCTTCCCGCAAGCCAGTTTTCTGATCGGACAACTGGTTTCCTAGGTCTTTGAGCCATCTTTTCTGGTCGACCACCCCACCTCTGGCTTGTTTTCAGTGTGCTGATCATCTCCCACCATGGCCGACCACTTGAAGTAGTTGGCCGACCACTTCAAGTGGTCGGCTGCTTTTTGCCACCTTTTTGGAGATATTTTCCTCCAATTGGCACAGCTGGAGGGCACTGAAATTGCTTTGAACCTTAGCTTCTCCAAGAAGCTTTGCTTTTGGTTCTCTATAAGAGAGAATCATCTCCTCCCTCCTCTAGGTTCAGAAATTTGGAGCTTGAGTGATAGATATAGCCTTGTATCTATACTTCCTTCTTTGCTTCATTTTTGTACCTTAAAGTGTAGTTTTGTCTCACTTTTGTACACAAACACACACCCAAACACCTTGCTTGTGTTGCTGAGGCTTCTTGAAGTAGTTTTTGGTGTTCTTGGGCTGGTTTATCCTAAAAAAGTGTGTTGGAGTTGCAGTAGTAAAGAAGTCTTCAAGGGTGAGTCTTTAACCCTTAAAACTCCCTTTCTTGCTTAAGCTTTTAGCCTTATTTGCATGTTGTTTTGAGCTTAACTTCTTACTGCAAAAAGTTCTATTTTTGTGTGCTTAAGATCTTTGTTTAAGGTCATTTTTGTGTTTGGGGTTGTTTACTCCCTCTTAGGCCTTGTTTGGCCTTGCTTTTGTGCCTTCTTTGTGAGCCTTTGGGACCACCTTTTTTTGGCCTTTTCACCACTGAAACTCAGAGGAATTTCAATGGTGGGAAGGGTGTTTTGAGGTCCCAAATGGGAGAGGGTCATCCCATCTCCTTATATTTTCAATACTTGCTTCATATGCCTCATGTGTGAGC
>NW_021036396.1:0-15378 GCF_004153795.1 Camellia sinensis
GCACTTGTAGTGTAAATCTTTGTATCACTAGCTTTTATGCTAGTTATTTTTAGCCTATAATTCTAGCATGTTTTGGCTCCACTCAGCCCATTTTTGGTGTTATTTTGGACATGCATAACTCTTTTTTTTGATTGGTGGAGTCACCTTTTTTGCTTGGTTTGTGCCACTTGTAGTGCAATCTTGCCCCATTAACCTGTGGTACTTTGGTGGTTTTGGCCCTTCATGCTAGCTTACCTTGGCTATAACTCCATACATGTTTTTAAGCATTATTTTGGCCTGTTTTGGAAACTTTTTTGGTTGCCTTGGCCATATGAACTCATGTTTTGTTTATAGCTATAGTGCAAATGCCTTGGACTAGTCTTGAGTTTTGAGGCCCCCTACCGATGCTAATTACTTTGTTGATGTTTGCATGCCTTGGCATCAATTTGGCATGTGATTTCAGAGCTTATATCTTTTCCATATTCTCAATGTTTATCACTCTTTAAAATTGTGTTTTAAGAGTTGTGCCTTTAATGCCTTGTCCATGAGCGCAATTTTGTATGCAGCATGCCTAAGCTTTTGGCTAACCATCTCAGCTTTGTATTTGGTCTTATTTTGCCATGTTGCAACTCTGATTTTTGTTTGGGAGTCATCTCATTGTTGGTTTTGGGTAGGGTGTAGTGTAATCCTACTCATTGGCCTTGCATACTCCATGCTTCATGCCTTTTATTCTAGCATAATGTTGGCTATGTTCAAAGCATGTTTTTGTCATTGTTTGACCTGCTCCTTGGGACCTTTTTAAGTCATGCTTCGGCCCCTTTGGGGCTTGCTTGATAATGGCCATGTGCAAGTGCCTTTGCTAGCCTTCAGCTTTGAGCCTGCCTAGCATGCTATGCTTGTGTTGTTATTGGATGATTTTGCATCATTTCATACATGATTTCAGAGTATATAAGTGTTATCACACTTCCATGTTTGTCACTTCTTAATCATGTTTGGAAGAGTTGTGCTTCTTAATTTAGTTGAATAGGCTATGCATGAGCATTTGCATTTCTTGCTTTCATACCATCATTTCTGAGCATTTTGGGCCATCATTTTGATCATGCATGAGGTCTGTTTAGGGGTGGTTTAGTCTATTGAGCATTGCATTATATAGCCTTATGTTGTGTTATTTCACTAGCTTTAATGCTTAAGGACCCTAGCATGCCCTACTCGCGTTGTTTGAATGATTTGGCATCAATTTTAACACATGTTTCAAATGCATATAGTGTAGCTACACTCTCACGTTCATCACTCTTTAATTATGTTTTGAGAGTTGAGGCATTGTGCCTTGTTTGGTGGCCTAACATTTATGCATGTTTGTTTAGTCCATTGAGTTTCAATTCCAGCAATGCTTAAGCCTTTGTTTGGGCATGCATAAAGTCCTGTTTGGGGTTGGTTTGGTTACATGGAGTATTGCATTAACATAGCCTACTATTGTGTCTTCATTAGCTTCATGCTTAAAGATCCAACCTTGCCAATGCTCATGTTGCGTTGCATTGGGCAGTTGCATTGTATTTGCATGTTGTTGGCAATTGCATTGTGTTTGGATTGAAAGTTAGTCCAAAACACGAAGAAACGAGGGACGTTCATGCTTGAAGTGATGAAGACGTGCCCTCCATTGTCTTGGTCGCTATCGACCCTCTTGATCAAGCAGTGATAAGAGGTTAAGGGCTCTTAGTTTGTCCATTTGTGCATGCATTGACTTGAATTTGTGCGAATCTTGCCTTCTTGCCATCGTGCGTTGTTGATGCTCGGTTGGTGGCCCGGAGAGGTCGAGAACCACACTTTCTTAAGCTTAAGAAATGATAGGAAGGGTGGTTGTGCCTTACATATCTTGCAAATAGCACTGCATGTCCTTCTTTGTTCTCTGTTCAGCAACTGGAGCTGTAGGCAATTTTCCGGTCGGTCAGTACCAAAAAAAAATAAGCTTGGCCGACCGAACTTTTTCTGGTCTGGCAACAAGAGTGGGAGCTGGTCTACCGAGGTGGTCTACACCAACCAATAAGTGGTCGGTTCCGTAGGGTGCAACTTGGTAGTACTCATCCAAGCATACCCGAACCTACCCAATTTTTTTAGGGCTTGGACAAGATTATTTTCAAATTCAGTATACGGGTTTGGGCAAAAATTAGAAGCCGAACTAAATTTGGATGAGCCTTGGGCAAAGACATCAAACAACCGAGCCCCGTAAGCCCGAATTGGTTACATATATAGAATATATAAAAATATCAATATATATATACATTATTAGCCCATTACATGATATTAAAAGTAATTTTTAGATATTAAATTTCATATTTGAATATATATTATATATACAAATAACATAAAATTAATACTTTTTTTTTATTTTTTATTTTTTATTTTCACTTCATAATTGTAAAGACTATCTATAAACGGACATCTTCTATTATATTTATATATTTATTTGTTTTCAATAGTATTAATGATTTTCTATATTAAAAAAAAACGTAAATATATCAATTGTAATAATGCAGGTGCAAAATAAGAAAAATAAAAAATGAAATTCGAGTTTTAACTCGGGTCGGGCCTTGAGCAAGCAACCTTGGGTTACAATTCGGTGCTTGGACGAGACTGGGCATATCTCAGTACAACTTGGGTTGGGCTTGGGCCAACCTGCCCCAACCCGACCAAACCCGCCGAGTTGCACCCCTGGTTGTTCCGGCAGCCTTGCTGGAAGGTTCCCAATGATGGAGTAACAAAGTTATCTTGGAGCTTTGTGCAGTGTTCTGAAGTTCAAATGCAACAGAAGGCAAGTTGGGGCAATCGAATGGAATTTCCAAACGAGGTGACCGAGCATGCATGCACTTTCGGCCCTGAGGACCTCGTACTTACTGTCTTACTTAGCTGCTTTGCTTTAGTTAGCTATTTGGGTTCATACTTAAGTAGTTAATAGCTTAGCTATTCAATTTGTGTTGTAATTTAGTTAACTTGTTGTTAATTAGTTTCATTTTTGTATAATTAGTTTAAATTAGCTTAGATTAACTAGTTATGCTTATTATTCGGACCTCCGTCGGGAGGGCACAAATGTTGTAATAAGCACGCGTGTGTGTGTATGCATGTCTTTCCAACCCCCATTTCTTTCTCCCCCTTTTACTTATCTGCTTTCAGTGGTTAGTTTTATGGATCATATTTCAATTAGCATACTTATGTTATATGTTTGCATTCATTTCATCCTGTTTGCATGCACCGGGCTCGGCACATCATACAAACTGCATTGTATTTCAAATACTATTTGAATTCATGTTATCAAGTTGCATTCACATGACATCTTAGAATAGCCAAAGCCTATCTTAGTGCATTTTTGCAATGTGTTGCATTAGGCATTGTTTGACATAGCTAAGATCATGCATTGATTACCAACTAGCTTCTGTTTTGGCTCAGAGTAACACTATGAGTTGTTTATGCTTTAACAATCCTTGCATAAAGTGTAGGTGATGCCATAATAGCATGCTTGCCCATGAGCTAACTGTTTAAGTGATTAAACTGCATGAATGCCTGTGGATGAAGGCTTATTGCTTGAATTGGAACAATTCATCGAAATGCGAGTTTTAAGCCCACTTGAAGTGCAATCACCATGTTTTCTAAGCCACTTAAGCCGGTGGCAAAATCCCGCGTCTTAGCTCTATCTTGCGAGTAGCAACTTCAAACCATTTCAAAACAAACAAACAGAATGTTTTGTTCCAAACTTGAAGCGATTTAGTCTATATCTTGTATGTTGTGCGCATCAACATAGTAATTCTAGATTAATAATCGAATAAGAACGCATGTGTTTTTCAAAAACAAATAATCATGTTTAGTAAAGGCCGATCTTTGATCGGGCGAGGCGGGGTTGCTCATTGTATTGACATTCCCTTCTCGTACCCAAGTTTCCAACCGGGCAACTTGGGTGATGACGGACACGTGGCCTTAGGCACAGTCAAGGTTTCCTAAATTTCCCAAATAAAAATATTTAGTGGCGACTCTGAAATCTGGGCAAACAATCCATGTTGGCGCTTTTGATTTAAAAATCGATTTTCCAAATGATTTGCCAGATTTGGACTCTTTGGTGATATTATCAGTCTTTACATTGCAACCTTTTGTGAGATTAGATTCAAGAACCGTGGACATGAGTCCGAACTGTAGTAAGCTAAGAAAAGGATCGCGCCCTCGCGCACGGAGCGGAGTTCGGAGCGGTCTACAGTTTCGGGCGCGACTCCGCTTGGGATTTAGAGAACTTAACTCAAACTCATGATATGTTTTTTTTCTCACTTATGTGTTTCCTGCATTGGCATTTGCATTGGTGCGCCTAGGACACCGTGTTTGCCGTCTGCTATTTCCTGAACAGTTTGTCGGAGGCTTGCTTGGAAAACGTGCCATAAAGGCTAACCGGTGCCGGGCCTCTGCCACGATGGGAACACAAACCTTGGTTTTCACCGAGGCACCCTTTTTGGCTATTCGAACCTAGTGCATTCGGAATCCATAGTGACTATTCCAAACTAGGAACAGGTTGCTTACCACGGTTGTAGGTTGTTTGAAACCGCTGTGTGCGTAAGGTGAAAACCTAGCTTCTGACAAGATAGGACAGGGAAACCCTACCCTTTTTCAATAGGGATTTTTGGCTCTTACTTGCTTGATATGTGCTGTCAGAGTGTGTCTCCACAGGTTGTAATGTATCAGTTTGCAAGTCTAGGTATCTAGGCCTGGAGGCCATCAGTATTTTGGGGGAATCAGTTTTACCTGAGGGAATCAGTTCACATGCAGAATTTGGGGCAAATTCAGTAGAGGCACAGTCATTCAGCTATGCTCATAGTGAGAGAGTCAACGCTAAAGATGCTGTGCCCTGTTTTCTTTTTGCAAGGTAGTCTTGAACCAATAGCTTCAAGAAGGCTCCAATAGCCCCCGGGTACACTGGCTTTGTATTGTAGACTTTGTCAGGTCAGAATTGGGTTCAGAAAGCAACTGTAACGCAGTCCGCGGAGGGGAACCCGCCACAGTTCAGACCTCTCATTTGTGTCACGGTTCTGAATCTGAACCAAGAAGTCCAAAATCTGGCAAATCGTTTTGAAAAAACAGATTTTTGAAAAAAGTAGTGCCAAACAATGGATACTTTGCCAGATACAGAGTCGCCAACCATCGTAAATATTTTAAAATGGGAGAATTTAGGAAACCTGACTCGGTGGCGAAGGGCCACTGTCCGTCATCCGACCGGAGTTGTCCTGGCTCGGGAGCCTTGGGTACGATCGGGAAGTCTCTATGAGCACAACCCCCATCTCCTTTTTCGCGTGTAGCGCAATGCCGGCTCGAGACCGGCCTCTACTACCATGAATATTCCGTTTTTGAAACGTGTTATTGGTGTTCTTAACTTGAAAAAATTAAAAAAACCAATTTAATAAGCCTAGAATTACTATGTTAAATCGCGCAGCAAACAAGTATAGACTTAAGATTGCCTAATTTGGAAATAAGCATTGCAGTATTCGCTGTTTTGAAAGCGCTTTGGAATTTGCTATTTCGCAAGTAGGCTAAAACACGGATTTCAACGAGTTTTTCCAACTCAAGCAATCCAGCCTTCACCCGCCCCTGGCATTCAAACAGTTTACCGTAAGCACCTAGCTACAATGGTTTAAGCATGCTGTCATGGTAGCCGTTCACACTCATGCGAGATGCTAAGCGAAAAATACTTACATGCGTACTCCCGGTGCCAAACAATGAACCCATTAGTAATGCAATGCATGATCAGTCGGCATGTTTAAATGTCTAATGCAACGCATACAGGATGCAAATCGAAAGTAGGGTCCGGCTAACCTAGGCATGGCATATGAATGCGATCAACTATCACATATTCAATTTTTGAATTGAAATACAAATGCGGTTAGCGTGATGTACCGAGCCTAATGCAATGCAATACAAATGGCATGAATGCACGGCATGCATAGCATAAGGTATGCTAAATTAAACGTGCCTAATCTACCATCATAAGCAGGTAAATAAAAGGGAAGAAGAAGTGGGATTGGAAGACATACACACACTGACCCACACTTACTACAGATTGCCCTCGCTCGGAGGGACCAAATAATATTACAAATTAATTAACTACCAAGCTAATTAAATATTACAATTGCCTAATAACTAAGCTAACTAAGCTAAGAAAAACAGGAAAATCGCCTCAGGAACGCGGCCGCCATAACATAGGTGCCTCTGTTTTCCTTCCTTCAACTCTCTCTGGAGGCTGAGCCAAAACGCTTAGGAGCTGCATCCCTAGACATTGGGGAGTGCCACGGCTGATGAATTACACCGGGCAGTGGTATGTGGCCATCGCAGCAAAATGAAGCTGTTTCGGCAGAGAAATAATTGCCGGTCGGCATATCATGCCGGGTCGGCAGAAGTGTTCTGCAGAATCTGCGCAAATGACAACAACAGAGGGCAAGGCAAAGCATGGCAGCACAATTCCAAAGGCATGTATGTAACAATCATGTCCCGCTTATCATGGTAGTGACTCAAAGGGGCAATGTGTCTTCGATTCTCGGAGCCAACCAATCACGCATTTCCATGCATGAGGCCCAAAGAACCAAGTATGCAATTTCATTCAAATGAAATGCAAAGCATCAAGCAAACAAGCCCCCCAATTCCTTATCACCAAGTCAAGGACAAAGCATGCATGCAGATGCAATGCAACCTAGGCAATGCAATGCTAAGGATGCAACATGGCATGGCAAGGGCAACTATGCAAGCATACAAGCAAACATGAGGCAAGTGCAACTAATGGCAAGATGGACTTAAACATGATTTAGGCCAACTCTAAAATAAGGCCCAAAACAGTGGCCAGAAAATGCTAATAATTGGGACCAAATACACATGCACACATAACATATGTTAAAGGCCAACACTAAGGCACAAATTAGACAACCCCAAGCACGCTGAAAGAGGCAATCATGGACTAAAAAGCATGCAACATAAAGCTCTGAAAATCATGTTAATACAGGTGCCAACCAAGCGACAAGTCCAAGTTAAACAATGCAACAAATGGCTAAAGTGCTGGAGCAAGTCAAAGGGGCTTGAAGCATATTTAGCAATACAAATGCAAGGCATGCATTTAAAAAGCTAAAACAGATTTTTAGTATGTTAAAACAAGGCTAAAGGACTACTTAGATGGGCATGCTAAGTGGCTCCAATTAGAGCATGCAAATGGTCAAACATGGAGCATGCAAACATGCTTCGCAAACATTAAAAGAAGCATTCAGGCAAACAACATAGGCAATGGAAATGGGACTGAATGGCATGTAGGGTGGTTCATCAACCAAAATCGATGCAAAGATGCCATGCTATACGTGCACATACTCATAGGCCACACCGGAATGCAAAATGAAGCTATACTAAAGCATGTCAAAATCAACCCCAAACACTTATGGACAGAGCCCTAAAACATGTCAAGATAGGCACAAAAAACCTTCACAAAACTAGCCTTAAAACATGCTCCAATAAGGGCTAACACTAAGGCATATTAAGGCTATAAACAAGCATTACATGGCAACTATGCTAAAGAATGATGAGTGTACAAAACCAATTTTAAATCATGTATAATTATTGGGGATATATAAGCATGAAAAACAGCCTAATACATGCTCAAACACACACTCAACATAGGCTCCCTTTAAAGGCCAAAATATGCCTTTTCAAGGACAACAAGGGGAGGGGGTGCCCTCCCTTCCTTGGGACTTCAAGGCATCATCTTCACCAACTGAAATCGCCTCAAGGTTTCAGTGGTGAAGAGACCCGACACGCAAAATCCGCAGAGTTTTCACACAAAAGGCAACAAAATGAGGCCTTTCCCGCAAGGCCTAGGGGTGTTCAAAACTTACCCAAACCACAACACTCTTAACAAACAACCAAGAGGCGCTTAAACAGAACTTTTTTATGTTATACAATAAGCACAAAAACAGCTTTCTAAGATAGGTAGAAATCAATGCAAAAATTGGGAATATTAGGGGTAAGATCCTTACCTTGAAGATCTTTACAAGTGATGCTCCAATGGCCCTCCTTGGCTCCAAACCAGTCAAGAACTTCAAGAATCAAGCCTTTAGAACCTTAGTTTCAAGAGGAAGGTGAAACAGCTAGGTGCTTGTGTGCAATATGTAATGGCTAAAACACACACAAGAGTAAAATATGGGGATAGGATGTGTATGCAACTCAAACCCTAAAAACTAGAAGCTTCTCTCTGTGTTTTTCCCTCTCTATAATGTTAACTCTCTAAACCCTCTTCAGCCAAGAAGGAGCCCTCTCTATATAAGAGCTTTTTGTCTTGTAAAGCTTACAAGACAAGCTTCACAAGAGGGAGATCCCTCCATACACGTGTTATGGAGGGGAGCAAAAAGCAAAGACAGTTGTCTAAATATCTGGCAAAAGCAAATGCACAGTAGTCGGCCGGCCAAAAATGCCAATCTTGGCCAAAAAGAGTGCCGACCGGCACTAACAAGTGCTGACCGGCAACAAATAGTGCGCGACGGCATAATATAGTGGATAAAAAAAATAGCCGGTGGCCTCTAAGCCACTGCCGGTGGTGGGTGGGGGAATAGTCTACAAGCGCCCTCCCTGCTCTCAAAAAGGAAAAACACAAGTGTTTGGTGCAAAAACCAAACACTAAAACGGTTAGTTTTCGGAGATCCGGAGACAAGGCGCGTAGCCGAGAACCTCCGGGAACTCCAGCGAACACAGCATGGATGATCACCGAGTGTTCAAACGGTGACGTCCAAAGTTCTTGGAGACGGTCAAAATGGGGTGTCTACAAGCAAACCTGTGTTTACCTCACCTCCACCGGTTACAAGACGAAGGAAGTTCAGGAAGAATTCACCAGTACAGTTTTTATAGCAGTCACACCTCAGTTCACCTGGGTCTAGTCTGGTTTGGGAACAGTTGTCTGCATTCAACTCAGCACGAGATCCATTACCCATTCCCATGGCTCAGTATCTCCCAACCAGTATGGAAGAACAGATGCGGTACCTGCAACAAACAATCGAGGCACTGCAGCAAGACGCAGTCCGTCAGGCTGAAGTCACGGCTCGCCAGGCTGAAGTCATGGCTCGTCAGGCCGAAGTGATAATCCAGCTACAACAACAACAACCACAGCAGGCTGCGACTTCTACATCTCATGCACCTCCCACGGGTAACCCGACACCCGGAGCCACTACCTATACTGCTAATTTCCAACAGACTCAGGGTAATCCGGCGGAGCCAATCCCAAAGCAAGTCTTTAAAGCTCCTGTCTATCAAACCGAAGCTCCGTTTGGATTTGAGGTTGACTCAACTGCACTTAAGGTCAATAAACTAGAGAAATTATTCAAACAAGCACAAGGAGTGAACTCTATCCCGGATTTAGAGGACGGGTATATTGAATCTGCAGTTGCCTTACCGAAGCGGTTTAAAATGCCACATATCAACCGTTTTGATGGCTCTGGAGACCCAAGGGTGCACCTCTATCTGTTTTCTGATATTCTAAGGCCAATGGGTTTGACCCTAGCCCAGAAGTTATCACTATTCGGCCGTACCATGTCTGGGATAGCCGCAATCTGGTATGCAAAATTGAAAGACTCTATGAAACAAAATTGGGAAGAGCTGGCTGAGGTCTTTATTGCTCAATACTCCTACAACACACAGATCGAGGTCACAACTCGTGATCTCGAAGTCACCCGCCAAGAGCCAAATGAGGGTTTTTTAGAGTTCATGACGAGGTGGAGAGCAAAGGCCTTAATGGTGACTACAAGGCCTTTCGACAAATATCATATCAGGATGATTGTTTAGAATCTGCATGGCAAGTTGTTACAGAAGATGATCGTTCTACCTTTATTTACCTTTCCAGACCTTCATGGAATGGGGGTTCAAATAGAGGATGCCATCTGACAAGGGATCTTTGCAGAAGATGATGAGCCTTTGAAGAAGAATGTTGTTCGCAGTTTCAATGCTGCTGCTGATGGTAGCACAGCTGGGAAATGCTCAGAAGTAGACATTATCACCACTTCCCTCAATGGCCAAAAACCAACTACTTCAACTCGGTCCCAAGCCCAAAATTTCCATCCTCTTTACATGAGTCTCTCTCAAGCTTTGAGAATGCTGTGAGAGGAAGGGCACCTAGAGCTCCTAGAACCTCAACCCCTTCCAAATCCTCTTCCACCAAGATATGACCCAGCTAAATATTGTGCCTATCATCAACAACACAGTCATGATATGAACCGTTGCATCCGCCTCCGTAATAAGATCAGATTCAGGATCTTATTGAGGAAGAGACCATACCTCCACCTAAAGGACCTCGGGCAAGTACTGACCCGTCATCGCTGCATCTCAATCAGATCCATTTACTGCCATCTAGTTACAACCCCAGCATATACATCACTCACCCCAGCCCATCTACCTAAGCCTGAGGTGTTCATTCTAGAAAGCACGGACCTGTGCATGATGGATGCACCTGGACCCCAATCATCTCAAACCCGTGAGCCCACTATTTCTGAGCTGATGAGAATGATCGAAGATCTTCAGAGAATTGTGGCAGATTTAGCCTTTGGGATATTGGCTCCGTCATCAACCACACCACATACTGGGAATTTCGTGTCAAAAGGTTCCCTAATCTTGGGACGGGCTGCATTTGAAGAAGGCCAATCCCTTGGCAAAGTGGAGGCAAGTGGAAAGAACAAGGTAGGGGTAAACATTGATCCCCATGAACATCTTTTGTGGGTTGTTGAGGCTTTGAAAGCCGAAGGGCTAAACAAACAGCAAGTGCTGGCAGTTGTTGCAAAAACTGTGGATGACACTTTTGCCACTCAGAACGAGAGCAATTTGAATCAAGGGGCAAGCCGGGAGAAGGGCCGTTGTACCAGAAACGTTCCTTTCAGCTCTAATCCCGTGCTCAGAAGAGATCAGCAAACCTAGTCAACGTCTACCAATTCCTTTGCTGGTGCATCCAGCAAAACTCTACAAACCTCAAAGTACCCACCCCGAGGCCAGAGGGTCTTCAATCCCCTCTACATGACTTTGTCCAAAGCTTTCCGAACCCTTATAGGACAAGGGCATCTGAAGCCCCTAGAGGTGCGACCATTACCAAATAAACTTCCTTTCTCCCATAACCCGGCCAATTACTGTGCCTTCCATCAATAAGCCGGCCATGACACTGACACATGTTTTCATCTTCGCCACGAAATACAAGATCTGATTGATAACAAGGTCATCGTCATGCTGGGTCCGGCAAAGTCTATCGGCACTGGGTCAGTGAACTTGGGGGATAATGTGATTATGTGATCGGTGGATGAACTGCCTGCTAATGGTGCTCAGTTTACTCCAGATATGGGGATGGCATGCACTGGTTTGAGCAATGTGCAAATGTTATTTTTTTTACTTTCTGACTTGGGTGTTGGGTCAGTCTTGTTGTGTTATATTGAGTCAGTCTTTTGTACTGAGTCAATCGAGCCTATCTTGTTGTGTCGGAGTCAGGTGATTTCGGGGGTGTTACCTTGGACATCACTATCTTGTTTTGTGTTTGTCTTTTACACTCTTTTGAGTCTGTTTCTGCCATAGGGCCAGTTGCGCTAGAAGATTTGAATAAAACAGCAGTGATTTTCACTCTTGAGTTTGTTTCTGCCTTAAGCCAGTTGTGCCAGAAGATTTGAATGAAACGGCAGTATATTTTGACCTACTCTTCTGTGCCTTGAAGTCATTTCATTGACCTATGTTTTTCAAAACTTTTTGAATACTGTGATGAAAACGAAGAGGAAGGAATTCCTCTGGATTTGTAAAATTTGATCAATTGAGAGGAAGAGAGGCATGCTAAGCCCTTAATGAATGAGATCATGTTTTTTAATGTGAGTACTGAGAACAATCCTAGCTTGATCTAGATTGGTTCTACATTGTCTTTCGACGCGAGCGACTAGTCGCTTTCTTAAAAGATTTCAAAAAAATGTTTTGTGTAGTCCTGCGAAGACCTGTGTAGAATTGCTCTTGAGATTGTGCAGCCTATGATCGCTCTCAGCTTCGAGACTCGACCCCTTTTGCTTTCAACCCTTGAACCTTAATTCAGAATGTTCAAAGGTCAACCATGATGTGAGGCTTGCATGGCCAGATCAGAAAAGGGCAAGTAAATCAGATGTTATCAAAGGAAGTTTGCGAAGCTAGATCAGAAGCACCCCTCAAACTAGGGGCAAAAATGTCAGATGTACTCGAAGAGTCAAAGATGAGTTATTTTGCAAACCAATGAAGACTAGCCAGAAAGCCAAATTCGAGCAGCTTAAAGAAGAAAGTTTTACTGAAGGACAATCAAGTTCCCATCCGCAACACTAGGGGCAATTTTAGGCCCCGATTGGATGGACTCCTACATCATCAACAAACAACAGCCATTCTCCTGGATTCAGATGGCTTCGAGATCCTACGACCAGTCAACATGGACAAAGCTACACTTTTACCCTTGAGAGGCTCGCTGGGCCGAAAACCCAGAAAGGCGATCTAGGCAAAAGTTAGAGCAAGAAAAAGAAAAGAAAAGATTGGAAAATGAAGAAAATAAAAAAATGAAAAGAAAAGAAAAGAAAAATAGAGCTCGTAAGGTTGAAAACCCGAAAGGGCGGCCTTGGCAAAAGTTAGAGCGCAAAAGGAGAGGTTAAATACCTGAGTGTACCTTAACCCAGAACTACGTCAGGCTTGATTCCCATTTGTAGGATACGTGGGCAATTTCATTCTGAAGTCCAGTCATAAACACTTCAAATTCAACTGTCCTGTCCATGAGATTGAATGGGTCATCTTTGTTCTTTTTTGTATCCAAGAATTTGGTCGTGATCATCACTTTGAGGACTGCTTACAGTGTGCTGTGGTGCCATTCAGACAAGGGGCAACTTTTCGTTGCCGTGCAGTGCCATTTAGACAATGGGCAATTTTCCATTGTTTTGGATCTGAGGTTGTGCATCTCAAGAGTAAATTCTATGTTGGTCGAGCAGTGGCCATTTGCAAAAAAAAATAGTTTTTGAGAATTTTTAATAAAGTTGACTAATTTTCTCGAAAATTATTCCACTTTTCCAAAACTGAACCATTTTCTTGGACCCAAAAAAGGAAAAATTTCAGTGCTCATAGCCTAACTTGCATGATTTCAAATCAGAAAATTGAACAAGCATGTTAATCTAACTCTCATGCTGGTCAAAATTGTTTTAGTAGAAAGCCAAAACAAAAAATGGTCAAAATGATGAACTAGGGGCACAGGTGAGTCAGGTTTTCCGTCTTTTCCCCGTTGTCAGCATACTTGCCAGAAAGGGCACCATATTTGCCAAAAAGGGCACAACTGAAGCTAACAGCAAAGGGCCGAAAGCTCTCTCATATCCTCCAAGCAGCGAAATATCAAGCTAAGTGCGAAGCACGAAATGGAATGGATCAGGATATTCCACTCCCTCATCTAGACAGGTCTGATCACATCCATACTAGCCAAGGGCGTCGTCAACTGCTATCAGTTGTGGATTTACTGCACATCCTGTCGTAACCCCTCTGTGGGAAAGCTCACTTTTGTGAGTGGAAGAATAAAAATCTAGCAGAATGCTAGGGGCAAGAGCCCACAACTTCCTATTTATCCATCAACCGCCCAGGGGAGGGATAAAAAAATCAGAGAGATTGAAGAATAGAGAGATGTGCGCTAAGAGAAAAAGTAAGAAAAGGGTTTTTTAGAGAAAAAGAGATTGAGTGCCAGAGTGATGTGAGAATCACAAGTGAGAAATGGTCGAAAACAATACCCGGGGAAACAGGCTCCTTGTGCACATTTGAGTCTTGTGTTTTGTCATGTTTTTGTTTGTCTTGATTCTTGTTTTGAGTCGTTTTGAATGTCAATAGATGTGTTTAGGTCACTTACAATTAAGGAACACACACCCTATGTGAGAAATTTCTTGGAAAGTTCTATGCTTGGGTTAAAAAAAAAAAAAAATCCACATTATCTTTCTCTCTCTTTCATTTTTGCAATCTTAAGATGATTAAATGTGCAACATTAGGGTATTCTTTTCAAATGGGTTTATCTATTTTCTTTCATAGACTTTGTTACAAACTGATTTGACTTTTGTCTCTTGAAGGTCTCAAGGAAAATTGATATGTTCCAATTTCTTTTATTTTTCACTGTCAATATCTATCTACATGTTCAATTTCTTAAATAGTTTACTTCCTTCATGTTCCTAAGTGACAAGGTCAATGATCTTACTTTATTGAATTTTAGATCCTCTTTCTTCATTAATTTACATCACCATCTAAAATCTTGATTGTATTGACATTAATTGTAATTCCAGTAGGATCTAAGGCATGACATAAAAGAGAATAGTCATAATTGTAGTCTTTGGAGCTAATTTTAGTAGTCACTGTCAATATGTCACATTTGTGAGAAGATATATTCATTACTATCATTAGATTAATTCTTTGTGGAACAAATTCAAGGTGTCTATTATTGTTGGCATGTAATGATAATTTGTTAATGTGTAAGATAAATACAATCTGACTAGCATGGAGCATAGCAGCAAATTGGGGTTTAAGAATCCAAACAAGAGAATACCTTTCTCAAAAAATCTTAGAATTGTATATAGTCCATCATAGCAATCTATGGTAATATGTAACATTAGAAAGATATTTTCATTCTGTTTCCTACTATGTTGTGTCACCCAATTGTCCCAACTCAAGTTGATCAAAAAAAAAAATGTCCGAACTCAAGATGTCTCATTGTTGAAATGTGTGATTAGATTAGTTGGTCAAGTCCCAATAAGTTGGGCAGACTTGTTTCATAAAATCAAAAAACAATGTTATGTCAAGGCATTGTACTCTGTTATGGATGTAACTTACCAAAGGTTGATCCCATGATCCATCATTATGAATTTCTATAATTTTTATCAGGTTACTCTAGGAATATGCCTGGATATTAAATATGTCAAGCATAATGAGTGAATAGCACATTTAGTATGTTTGTAATTAGCAACTCTCTGGCTTTAACGCAAAGAATGAACATATTCATGTTTGTACAACTCTGTAAAGTTAGGCTTGGCTACACATGCTACTGCAATTTTGGTCGAAGAAATTTCTAGTGAAACATGAACATTCATCAATAGCAACATGAACAATTTCACACCTAATGTCAAAGGCACAAGTAAAATAGTTCTTAGGCATCATTGATAATCTTTCTCACAGCATGGAACAAACACATCAATGCAAAGAATCATGTAGATCATCCATATTTTTATAGGGGCAATAAATACATACACATGTTGATAAGTTACAGAGGCCATAATTTTGAAGTTAATGGTTTTCGTTTGTAAGAGCTAAAGCCACCATTTAAAAAGCAAATTTTTAATTGATACAAGTGGTTACAAGTGAAATCAC
>NW_021036401.1:0-11098 GCF_004153795.1 Camellia sinensis
CGACTGAACACATCGAAAAAGGACTCAACGACAGAAAACAAAAGGTATACAACCTCAAGACAAACATAGACACCTGAAATGACTCAAGACAAGAATTGAGACAAACGACACAACAAACACGAGACTCAGACGTGTTACAAAGGCAAGAGACCTCTCAGTCGCGATGAGCCAGTTTCTTTGGGTATTGCTTCCCACCCTTTTCTCATTTGTGATTCTCACATCACTTTGGCACTCAATCTCTGTTTTTCTCTGAAAAAGCCCTTTTCCTTACTTTTTCTCTCAGCGCACATCTCTCTATTCTTCAGTCTCTTATTTTTTATCCCTCCTCTGGGTGGTTGATGGATAAACAGAAAGTTGCGGGCTCTTGCCCCTAGCATTTCGCTAGATTCTTCTTCTTCTGCTCATAACAGTGAACTTTCCCACAGAGGGGTTACGCTACAACTGGGTGTGTAGC
Organism: Camellia sinensis; assembly: GCF_004153795.1. NCBI lineage: Eukaryota > Viridiplantae > Streptophyta > Magnoliopsida > Ericales > Theaceae > Camellia > Camellia sinensis. The sequence continues at coordinate 455 of NW_021036401.1, forward strand.
AAATTTGCAGCTGACATCGGTTGATGATGTTTTGGTGGGGAGTTTGGACATGATCAAATGTGTCCAAACGAGGAAGTGGAATATCTTGATCTATTCCAGTTCATGCTTCGCACTTGGCTTGACACCTCGTTGCTTAGAGGATATAAGAGCTTTCAGCCCTTTATTGTTAACCTCAGTCGTGCCCTTTTCCAGCGAATATGGTGCCTTTCCTGGCAAGTAGGTTGACAATGGGGAAAAGACAGAACACCTGACTCAATTGTGCCCCTAGTTCATCATTTGAAATTTTTTTTTTTGTTTCGATTTTCTACTAAAACAATTTTTGACCAAAATGAGAGTTAGATTATCATGCTTGTTCAATTTTCTGATTTGAAATCATGCAAGTTAGGCTATGAGCACTGAAATTTTCCTTTTTTGGGTCCAAGAAATGGTCCAGTTTTGGAAAAATGGGATAATTTTCAAGAGAATCAGTCATCCTCAGTAAAAATTCTCAAAAACCATTTTGGCAAACAACCACTGCTCAACGAGCACAGAACTTACTCTTGAGATGCACAACCTCAGATCGGAAGGAAAACTGCCCCTTGTCTGAAGGACACTACATGGCAACGGAAAGTTGCCCCTTGTTTGAATGGTACCACAGCGCATTGAATGGCAACGGAAAGTTACCCCTTGTTTGAATGGCACCACAGTGCATTGTAGTCAGTCCTCAGAGTGATGAACACAACCAAACTCTTGGATACAGATAAGGCAAAGATGATCAAAACCATTACATGGACATAATCAATTTGGAAGTGTTTGTGGCTGGACTTCAGGATGAAGTTGCCTACGTATCCTAAACATGGGAATCAAGCCTTACGTAGTTCTGGTTAAGGTACACTCGGGTATTAACCTCTCCTTTTGCGTTATAACTTTTGCCAAGGCCGCCCTTCTGGGTTTTCAACCTTGCGAGCTTTGTTCTTCTTTTCTTTTCATTTCTTTTCATTTTCTTTTCTTCAATCTTTTCAAGATTTTTTTTTCATCTTTTTTGCATTTTTTTTCTTTTTTTTTCTTGCTCTAACTTTTGCCTGGGTCACTCTTCCGGGTTTTCGGCCCAGCGAGCCTCTCAAGGGTAGAAGTGTAGCTTTGTCTATGTCAAATGGTTTTGAGATCTCGAAGCCATATGAATCCAGAAGAATGGCTGCTGTTCACTGATGGTGTAGGAGTCCTTCAGTGATACTTTCTTCTTTCCTCCCTTTTGGGATTTGGCATTCTTACCGATCATTGATTTGCGGAATGGTCCATCTTCGGCTCTTCAAGCACAATCTGGCATTTTTTCCCCTAGTTCGAGGGGTGCTTCTGATTTTGGCTTTGCAAGCTCCTTTTGACTACATCTGATCTTCTCGATCTAACCTTCCAGCCTCTTGTTCGAGGGCTACTTCTGATCTGGCCACACAGGCCTTGCATGACGGTTGACTGTTTGAACATTCTGGATGCAATTTCAAGGTTTTGAAAGCAAAGGGGTCGAGTCTCGAGGCTGAGAGTGATCCTAGGCTGCACAATCTCAAGAGCGATTCCACACAGGTCTTCGCGGAACCGCGCAAAACATATTTTTAAATTTTTTTTAAAGAAAGCGACAAATCGCTCGCGCTGAAGACAGTGCAGAACCAATCTGGATCAAGCTAGGGTCCTTCTCAGTGCTCATACCAACAAGCATGATTCCACTCATTAAGGGCTTAGCATGCCTCTCTTTCTCTCAATTTGATCAAATTTTACAAATCCCGAGGAAGAGCAGGTGAAATGCACTGCCGTTTCATTCAAGATTCTGGCACAACTGGCGCAAGGCAGAAGCAAACACGAGAGTGTGAAAATTACTGCTGTTTCATTCAGATCTTCTGGTGTAACTGGCTTCAAGACAAAAATGGACTCAAAAGAAAGGACGAACGCAAAACAAAATAGTGATATCTGAAGCAACAACCCCAGAATCACCCAACTTTTATACAACAGGACTGACTCGATACAACAAGACAGACCCTTAATCAAAAAGACTGACTCAAAACAAACAGACAGACTCAAAAACAAAACCACAGAACTAACTCAACACCCAAGTCAGAAACTACAAAAGTTAGCATTCGCAGATACTCAAAACAGTGCGCGCCACACGCCACATCTGAAGTAAGCCGAGCACCGCCCGCAGGTGGGCCAACCCCTGATCACATATTTGCATTATCTTCGAAGTCCAGAAACTCAGTGGTGACAGACTTTGCTGAGCTGGGTGGGAGGATGACCTCATTATCGATCAAGTCTTGCACTTCGTGGCGAAGACGAAAGCAATTGTCGGTGGTGTGACCAGCCTGTTGATGGTACGCACAGTACTGGGTGGCATCATGACCCGGTGGAAGATGAGCAGGGAGAGGCCGAGGCTCAAGGGATTTGAGATGACCTTTTTTCGTGAGGACTTGAAGCGCCTTGGACAAAGATATGTAGAGGGCACGAAAAGCCCTACGCCCTCGGGGCAGATACTTCGAAGTCTGTGGACCTTTGCTAGACACACTAGCAAAAGGATCGGCAGGTGCTGCCTTGGCTTTCTGATCTTTTCCAGGTGTAGGATTAGGGTTGAGAGGAACAGTTCTGGTACGACAGTCCCTATCTCGATTTTCCCTTTGGCTTGAACTGCTCTCAGCCTGAGTGGGGAAGATGTCATCCACAGTCTTAGCCACAACTGCGAGTACTTGTTGCTTATTCAACCCCCCGGCTTTCAAAGCCTCAACAGCTTGCTAGAGTTGTGGATAGGGATTTGCATCTGCCCTCATCTTGTTCTTTCCACTAGCCTCAGCTTGGTGGGAGGTTTGGGTTGTTGCTTCAGTGCGAAGCCCCGTTGTCGTTGATACGTCATTGCCGGAGTTCGAGATAGCTTCAGGCTGGCTAAGCTCAATTACAATTCGCCTCAGTAGCGGGGGCTCCTGCGGTATGAAGTTCCCGGCATAGGATGCAGTTGGTGGCAGGGTTGACCTTCCATAGGCTAGATCAGCCACGGATCTCTGGAGGTCGCCAATCATTCCCATTAACTCAAACGGGGTGGGTTCACAAGCTTGAAACAACTGGGGTTCCCAGATCGGGTGCATAGCAGGCGACTTGGGCAGGTGTGATATCTCAACATCGATCTCACCCTGTAAGATGATTCCTTGGTTTAGTGTAGCTGCCATAACCACAACTTCCTCTGAATTCTGTGACATCATGAATCCCCTGAATTGAACGGAGGTGATGTGACTGGTGACTCGATTGATCAGATATCTACCTTGCTCCGGCGAAGGAGAACACTGGCTATTCTGAACTCAGATCTCTGAAACCCCCCTTCCTCTTGAAAGAGAAAATAGGCAGCGTCTCAGCCCAATTTTACCCAAACAATTGCAAGCACAACTGAATAACGGTATTCGATCACTGATCACTGTTCCCCAAAATTACTGCCCCAAAACTGAATCTGATACCCGCAGATACTGCTGATTCTCAATACACTGAACTGATGCCCGCAGGCCTGGTGCCCAGACTTGCAAACGGATATGTGCGTTCCCTGTAGAGGTCAGCTCTAAAAGCACATATAACAAGCAAATAAGAGCCAAAACACCCCTATGTTGGGGTAGGGTTTCCCTGTTCTATTTTGTCAGGAGCTAGGGTTTCACTACGTATGCAGCGGTTTCAAACGACCTATAATCGGGTAAGCAACCTGTCCTAGTTTGGAATAGTCACTATAGTTTATGATATGCACTAGGTCAAATGGTCAAAAAGGGTGCCTCGGTAAAAATCGGGGTTTGTCTTCCCATCGTGGCAGAGCCCGTAACTGGTCAGCCTTATGGCACGTGTCTTAAAGCGCGCCTCCGACAAGCCGTTCAGGAATAGCAGATGGCAAACATGGTGTCCTAGGCGCACCGATGCAAATGCAATACAAAGAAACACATGAGTGTAGTCAAAACAAGATATCATGAGTTCGAGTCAAGTTCTCTAAATCCCCAGCAGAGTCGCCAGAAACTGTAGACGCGCCTATGGGCCTCATGCTACAGTTCGGACTCAAATAGTCATGGTTCTTAATTTGATCTCATAATGTGCGATGTGAGATTGATAAATCACCAAAGAGTCCAAATCCGGCAAATCGTTTTGAAAAACAGATTTTTAGAAAGAAGTGCCAAACATGGACTGCTTTGCCAGATACAGAGTCGCCACCTAAATGTTTTATTTTGGGGGGAATTTAGGAAACTCTGACTCGTGCCTAAGGCCACGTGTCCGTCATCACCAAAGTTGCCTCGGCTCGGGAACTTGGGTACGATTGGGGAAGGTCAGCTATGTGTACCCCCGCTCGCCCGATCCGAAGATCGGCCTGTACTAAGCATGATATTTTGTTTTGAAAACATATGTGTTCTTATTCCAGTTAATTAGCTAGAATTTACTATGTGATGTGCACAACACACAAGTATAGACTAGATCGCCTAATTTGGAACAAAGCATCGCATATCCGTTTTGTTTGGAAAATGGTTTGAGGTTTGCTACTCGCAAGTAGGCTAAACATGGGTTTCGACGAATTATTCCAATTCGAACAACCCAACCTTCACCCACGGGCATTTAGGCAGTTATATCATGTAAGCAAATAGCCTCATGGCAAGCATGCTATCATGGCAGTCACTCACACGTATGCAAGGATGCTAAAGCATAAAAGCTTACCTAGTACTCCAAGCCAAAACAAGAAACTAGTTAGTAATCATGCATGATCCTAGTTCATGTTAGCAATGGCTAATGCAACGCATGCAAAATGCAACTAAGATAGACTCGGTTACCCTAAGAATGGCATGTGAAATGCGACAACTTGATACACGTATTCAAGTTGGAATTGAAACACAATGCAATTAGTATGATGCACCGAGCCGGTGCATGCAAAACAGATGAATGATGCAAACATGCGAGCATAAGGTATGCTAAACAAAACATGCCCTAATACTAACCATCAAAAGCTGGTAAGTAAAAGGGAGAAAGAAGTGGGGGTTGGAAGACATGCATCACACACACGCGCGCTTATTACACAATTGTGCCCTCTCTCGGAGGGACCGAAAGAATAATACAAATTAATTAACCTACAAGCTAATTAAATATTTATAACACTTAACTAACTAACGAATCAATTAAGCTAAGAAAAGCAGTATGGAGGCCTCGGGAAGAGGGATGAATGCACGCGTGCTCGATTCTGCCCGGAAATCCACCGCCATACTCTTGCTGCCTCGGTTTGCACTATTTTTCTTCTCTGGAGACTGCACAAGTCCCAAAGATGCTTCTCAAATACTCCCTGAGGGTTGTGGGATGCCACCGACCAAGAGGAATGGTCACCGGCCATGGAAAAGTGGTCATCGACCATAAATGTAGCTCCCGGCCAGAGATTTGTGGTCGGCCGGCACTCAATGTGGTTGGTCGGCCATATATGCCTGCAGAATCCTGTTTTTGCAGCAGCAGAGGGCAAACAAGACATGGCAATGCATTTCAAAGCAAATGTTTGCACAACCAACCTTCCTATCATGTCATGAACTCAAGGGAGTTTGGCTCTCGACATTCGGGCCACCAATCATGCATTTCAATGCATGATGGTCCGAGGTGTCAAGTTGTGCATTTGATGTCAAATGAAATGCATACAAACACACGAGGGACCCAACCTCTATCATGCTCGATCAAGAGGCAAGGCATGCATGCTCAATGCAATGCAACCTAGGCATGGAAGCTAAGTATGCACCACGAAAATGTGAACAAGCATGTAAACAAGCAAGCATGTGACAACATACAAACATGTAACAGCATGTTAAGTGACTAAAAGAGAGAATGCATGCCAAATGCAGTACAACCTAAGCATGCAACAACATGTCATGGATTAAATACACAATGAGGCACAATTGAACTAGCATGCTACAACATGTAATTCACTAAACATGCAACAAGTATGTGACAACATACTAGGCAAGCATGCAACAACATGCGGGGATGGTTTTAAACTAATATGGGCAGCTCTCAAATAAGCCCAAATTAGTGGCCAAAATGCTAAGAACATGAAGACAAATTTACATACAAACATGCATGCATACATGGTCCAATACTTAAGCATAAAGCAGTAACTTTAAGTACATTTAAAAGGGATGAACATGGGCATATGGCAAGCATTGATAAACTCTGAAGTCATGTTAAGGATGGTGCCAAACCAACCAAACCATGTAAGTAAGGCATGCAACAAGGGCCAAAACTCAAGGCTAGCCAAGGGGCTCAAGCCATGACCATGTCAACCAAGCCTCAAAGGGCCAAAGGGACTCAAAACAGTCCTGAGGCAGACCAAAATAAGGCCAAAGACACACTTAGATGGCATCTAAATGGTCTAAGCATGGAAGCATACACAAAGGTCCAAACATGGAGCATAAAACACAAACTACCCAAAGCACGGAATAGGTGATAAATGCAAGTATTTGAGCACGCTATATGGACTAAAATATCATTATAAGTGATGCCAAACCACTGAAATGATGCAAGTAGAGCATGCTAGAGAATCCAATACTTAAAGCCTACAAGCTAGATTGCATGGTAGTTATACAAAACAAGTCATGGATGACCCAAACAACCAAAATCAGACCTCAAGCACACCAAAACATGCATAAAAGCTTCACAAAGCTAAGCCAAAATCATGCTAAAAACACATGTTACAACATGATGCATGTTAAGGCCAAAACATGGGATTACAAGACAAGTGTATAGAACATATAAGGCATGTCTAAACCAACTTAAAACAGTGCTATATCATGGCAAAACAAAGTCTAATATGCATTGAAATGAAGCTAAAGTAAACTAGGCACACATGCTACAACATAAACAACTTATGCAAGCATCAAAGACAACATGGAGAGGGGACAACCCTCTCCCATTTAGGACCTCAAAACCACCTCTCCACCACTGAAAATCCTCTGGGTTTCAGTGGTAGAGAGGTCATGCAAAGCTCAAAATAATGGCCAAAAGGTATGGCCTTAAACAAGGCCTTAGAGGGAGGAAACAACCCCAAACCTCAAAGAGACCTTAAACAAAGATCAAAAGTAGGTAAAAACAGAACTTTTCTTATTTTATAGCTAAGCTCAAAAACAGATGCAAGATAGGTGAAAAGCCTATGCAAAAATGGGAAATAAAGGGAATAATTCTCACCCTTGTAGACCTTCTTCAAGAAGATCACTCCAGCACCTTCCTTGGGTCAAAACCAGCTCAAAAACTTCAAGAACAACCCTTTGGCACCTCAGCAACCAAGTTATGGTGTAATACTATGTGTCTTAGTGCCAAACTAAAAACGAAACACCTTTTAGCACACACAAATCAAAAGGAGAGGGAGATATAGAGATAGATAGATATAGGATTCTCTAACCCTAATCTCAGACCTCTAGAACTTTTTTGGAACCCTTGAGGAGGGAGGAGAAGCCCTCTCTTTATAGGAATTCCAATCTTGCAAAGCTTACAAAACAAGCTAAACAAGAGGGAAATCCCTCCATACACTTGTATAGAGGGGGGCATTGTGGATGCCAGCTATCACAGCTGGCATAAAATATCTGCCAAAAGCAGATGAACAGTGGTCGGCCAGCCAAAAATGACAAATTGACCAAAAAAATGATCACCCGACCATAAAGAGTGCCGACCAGCCATCACCAATGGCCGGTAGCAACAAAACAGGGTCGGTGGCCTCAAGCCATGGCCGGTGAGGTGTGGGGATGGCCAACAAGCCATTCCCTGCCCTCAGAAGCAAAACAACAAGTGTTTGGTGCAAAACCAAACACAAAACAAGCAAGTCGAGAGATCCTAAGGCAAGGCTCGTAGCCGAGACCTCCAAGAACTCAAAACGAACACGAACATGGATGATCACCGAGTGTTCAAACGGTGACGTCCAAGTCTTCAGGACGGTCAAAAATGGGGTGTCTACAAGTGAGCTTTCAAGGAAAATTTGTTTCATTGAAAAAGAGTGAGTGGTTTGAAAGTAAATCCGATTTTCGTAACAGTCGACGAATCTGGACAGCGCTGGAGTGTTTCTTAAATAACTGAAAATATAGAAAAACTATTCCATTTCCAAAAAATGTTGTAAAAACTAGATGAAATTATATACGAATGATTGAAAGGCCAAGCTCGGGGAAAATCTGAAATGGTCCTTTTGATTTTAATATTTAAATGGTACTGAATTTGGAAATTTATTTTTGCATTGGTGTTTTATGCTCTTGTCTTCATGATTATGCTTATTAGTATATGATCATGTCTTGGTATGATATTGCATGTGTTATGGTAATATACCTTTTACTTAGTCCTTTGATGATGCTTATATCTATGAAAATTTTATTTCAATTGCTTTCGCTAACTTAAAAACTTGAATCTAAACGAAAAACTTGATGGGGTGTCTAATGGGGTTTCAATCACATGAGTATTGTTATGAGATAAAGTTATGTTCAAATTGAATTGGTTAGCGATATGTGTTTCCTTTTGAAAGCTAAAGTCTTGCACAAGTGGTTGTTTTGAAACCCTTGAACGGATTTGCTGTGTTTGGACCCTAGGTGGTTTTGGTGTGAGGAGGGAATGGGCGAGGCCCTTTTTTTACCGTTACTTTTAAGGTCCTCGGTTGGTGCTATGCGATATGTAATCGTTGGCAAGCATCCAGGGTAAAGTTTGTAAAGCATCAAATTTGGGGGCATACTGAATAATTCGTATCTGATTCTTGTGGTTGGGAGGATAAAATCTCTTTGGGAGATTTCTAGACTACTAACAACTAACCTTGTATATTAGATTAGGAAAAAGGTGTGTGCGTTTACTGGGTATTCAAAGCTCATGGCGTTTCATGCCAGGTACCCAAGAGGATTTTGCAGTAGAAAATGACGAGCCGGAAACTTTTGAAGACTTTTGGTTGTCCTAGAGAAGCCAAATTTTTTTTTTTTTGTAAAGTCCATCTAAAATTTTATTTTGGGGGTGTAATATTGATGGAACTATCTTTTGTAACTAAAGATATTTTGTATCTATTCTCTTATTATTATATGCTTGTCTTTTTTAAGAAAGTAATATAGTTCCCCACGTTGCTTATGAGACCTTGCGTCAATGCCTCTTAAGATTTGTCAAAAGGGTAGCCTGGCTACCTAAGAAAGCTGGATTGAGAAAGGAGGCTAATTTGAGTTTTCGGCGATCTGGGCTCTTACTTGGTCATTGACCATAGGGCTCATTAGTGACTTTCCCTTGACTACAACCCTTACTGTAGATTTTGGAGCATCATACGATGAGGAAGGAAAAAAAAAATTCCGGGGTACTACAATAAACATGCATAAAATACAACTAACGGATAAAAGGAAAAAATACTAGAAAACTACATGATGATGAAACCGGGCCATGCATGATTATTGTACGACTAAAACAAGACTAAAACATGATGTTTTGATTAAAAGAAAGAAAATATGTGACAATATAAGAAAAACTTGATGAAATGTGCAAATTACATGATAAAATGACGAATTAACATCCTAACTATGAATAACTACTGAAAATATGGATAAAAGAAGTACTAAAATAATGAAAAGATAAGAGGTTACCTGTTGTTTTGATGAAAGCACAAGAAAGTGCCAAAATTTTGTTTTCTTGCTTGCAAGCCTCCCTCTAGCTTTGGTTATGACTTAGTTCGAGTTCTTCAAGCTTTAGAATGATTTCAAAAGCTTAGAGTTACTGTGAGGGCGAGGAAATTTCGTAGTAAGGGCAGAGGGGGAAGAAGAGGTGGGTGTTTGGCTCTAAAAAATTCACAAAAAGTTTAAAATTTCTTAACCCTATCCATGGGAGGGGGAGAGGCTCCTTATATAGGCTTGATGGGGCATGGGGAGGAAACTAGGGCAACTCCCATCGCTTTTTCTGCCGCTTCTTTTCAAAAATGCACCAAGAATGAGTTTCAAAAAATAACTTTATCACGCTTGGATGTACGCACATACGATTCTTATGCGCACGCACAACGATTGTGCGCACGCATAAATAAGGTGCGCACGTGCAAGGCACGTGCACATGTACCCTTTGCTATGGTACACGTGTCATCCCTCCATGCATTCCATGATCTTGGCTTGCTTGTGACCTAAGTAAGTCCGTATTGCCTCCTAATCAATATTTTGGTAAAACGAGTTACTAATTTTGGAAAATACGTTTGATCAGAGCACAATTGAGCTTCCCTCTTCTTTTTGGGGTTAAAATATTATTTTTGGTAAAAAATGGTTCAGGGTTAAAATGGTCATTTTTACAAAAAGTCAATTTTTGGCCAAAACAGGTTTGTATAGCAACTTTAGACATCCTTAATCATTCTAAAGATGAAGTGAAGTACTATTTCATCATCGGGAGGCTTGTAAGTACCCAAAGTCTTAGGTTCAGTCAAAATGGTTTGTCTACAGCCCTCAAGCACTTAAATGGTTCATCCAATACTTCAGATATTGTTTTGAGATATTTGGAGGATTCATTCTATGGTCGAGCAAACTTTATACCTCTCGAGTGAGGTCACTTATTGTTTCACCCCCTCTTATACACACCACTTAAGTGGTCTTTCCTACACTTGAGCTGTCACAACCAACCCCAATCAAGCATAACATATCATGTCATTCATCCATATTAAACTTATGT
>NW_021036403.1:0-19032 GCF_004153795.1 Camellia sinensis
AGCCCAAAAGTGCAAGCAACTATGGCTTAGATATGAAGCAAGAAAATGCTAGAAAAGGGAAGATGAGGACTCACCCTTGAAGACTAACAAACCAACACCTCTTGGACCAAGTTTAGGTGCTCCTAAGCTCTGAAGAACAGCCTCAAGCTGCTGGAATGGGCGTTGGATGCCTTGTGCTATGAGTTGATGAAGAAATGGCCCAAGAACAAGGGTGTTTGATGGTTGAATGGGAGAGATAGAGGGAGGTATATGGATATATGTATGTATATATCAGATATATCTATATATCTCTGGTTTTTTGTTCCAAAAATCCAACCTAAACAAAGGAGGAGGAGAGGTGCTTATATAAGTAAGACTAGGCACTTAACTTACAAGCTAAGTAAAGGGAAAGGGTCAAAAGGGGTTCAAGGGGGTGCAAGGCTTCTAGAGGAAGCTAAAACAGCTGGCCAAGCTTCTTGGAGATTGGCCAAAAGGTTCAAGCTTCTAGAAGGTTAAGGGGTTCAAAGGCTCACAAGGTGCAAAACAAACACACATGCACGTGGGGGATCGATTCTGTGCATTCCAGCTGGCACAGCTGGAATCCACTTAATCTGCAGAATGCTCCGGAAGGTCGTCGGCTAGCAAAAATTGCCGGTCAGCAAAATAAAGTGCCGGTCGGCACAATAAATTGCCGGCCGGATATATATAGTGCCGGTGGATGGCCGGTAAGGTCAAAAAACTGCCGATTGGTGCCCAAATTGAAGCCCCGAACCTTGCATCAAAATTCCTCCTGTGCAAAAAGTTATGCCCTTTTCCGTGAAGCAGCGCAGATTCGATCCAACCGGGATGATGCCCGACTTCAACTGATCATATCTCCCCCACCCGGACTTGGCTCTAGGAGATTCTTGAGTGCAAAATGAAGCCCCGGAAGTAAGCTTTCCGATGGTGGTGGCCCCATAGCTAAACTCCAAGTGTACAGATAGATAAGCCCGATTCAGCGAGGGCTACTCGACTCGCTTCTACCCGGATTCATGCCGAACTTTTCCCAAACTGGTTTTCTCCTCTCCTTTCCTCTCTTCTTCAACTCCAAAACCCTAAACAAAGTGTTTTGAAAGATTTGCCTCTTTTCTAGCCGAAGAAACTGATTCTTTGCCCTGCACATCTCTCAACACCGAGCAAACCATCAGTAGTGCCCAAGTCTTAAGGGCGGTAAAAAATGGGGTGTCTACATAGCGGCACACGCGTGCGTTTGTTTTTGGATCCAATGGGTCTAGCCCAGCCCATAACATCTCCTTTCTACAAACTTGGGGTGCCCCTTGGGGCCCTCCCCAAGTTGCAAACTCAAGCTTTATAAACCTTTTGCTCACCAAACCAATGTGGGACAAGCCTTTAATTCAAACACTTGAGGAATTTCCACCAAACTCCATTTCCATGGAGCTCACTTTGGCTTCAATTTTTCATTCACCCGATAATAGTTTTAAGCAACCAAATATACTACGTAAATCACAACGCGGCATAGAACACTTAACCACTTAGACTTGCCAAGTTTGGCGCATGGGTCCCACCTAAAAAATATACCAAAATTGAGAAAAAAATCTAATTTTTTCAAAACCATTTCTAACAATTTCTACCGTGGATCTTTGCATCTACTCCACTGCTGTGGTCATCCACAACCTCTGCCGACCACCACTATTACAATCACTAACAACCACTATTACAATCACTAACAACCATTAATCGATTTTGATCAGCAATTGCCTTTGATCACTTTCTATAACTTGTTTTTAAAAATACATGTACTAAATATATTTTTTATATTTATTTTTATCAAATATAAACAATGAATTTTAAACATTAGCCGATTTTTTTTTTTTAATTGTATTTTCAAACTACAGTCTCAAATTTAAAATGACACTTTAAAAACAAATTTTTAATTAAAGTTAAGGTCTTTCAAATTAGTTGCACTTCAATCCCCAATCATGGATCATTATTAACCTACTAATATATTTTACTCCAGTTTTAATTGAACCCCCGATAGTGAACGGTGTGATTGATCCTCCCACTTAGTCAACCCAGTAGACCGGATATTGAATTATTAAATAATAAAAAAAAAACTACTCATATATTTTCAAAAAAATGAAAAATTAGACAAATTACACTTACCTCTAAATTATGGGTCATTATCACTTTATCTCCTCAGTCAAAAATTATTACATTTTATTCCCCTAATCTTTTAATTTATTTCAATCTCAACCATTATGGAAAAATAACATAATAGTAAGTTTTATGACCAAAATATTCATTCAATAGTTGAATTATTTATATAACTGTAAAAAATTTATATATATATATATATATATATATTAAAGAAAATATATTCATTGCAAAATCGTACTCAGCTAGTAAGCTTTAGATTAACAAACGAAAGAGAAATAATTGAGGCTTAAACCATCTCCAACCCTAGTATTAGATTTGTCATCAAATTTAAATTTGATGAAACACGCTACTTTTTGGGCTCCAATCGTGGCATCAAACCCGTATCAAATGAGAGGAAAACTAAAAATTTCATTAAATTAAGGGAGCGTTTAACCTTTTATCAAATCTCAATAGTGATCGTTGGTGGATGATCGGATGGATGACTGGCCGATCAACTGAGTGGACAACTGACCGAACTTGACCAGTTGGGCAATCGGGTGGACGACCGAATTGAAAAATTTTTGAAGAAAATTTACATTAGGCCAAACTACCACTGCCCCGATTGACTGGTTGTTTGATGAAAATTAAAAATTTAACATTAAAATATTTGTTATCAAATAAAACTTTTAATCAAATCTTTACTCAAATTTAGCGTTAGAGATACTCTAATAGCAACTTTTCACTCACTTCCCCCCTATTATTCTTAAACTTTTCCCAATCATTATCATCCTGTCCTTAACCCACCCTAGCCCTTCCCTATCCACTCCCAGTCTCATTCACTGCATTCTCGGTCTTCATCTACTATCTCCAACCTCCTCCATCCCATCTCAATCTCCTTTCGCTGCTCTCAACCTTATTTTTCCTCAACCTCGTCTATCCACTATTGGTCCCTTTCATCATCATCAACAACACAACAAAATAAAAATAAAAAAAAATAAAAGAGAGAAGAAATGAAGATCAAAGTAGGCTTTCACACTTTGCAAATGTAATTCACGACTGATTTGGAGTGGGTTTTTGCATAGATTGAAAAAGGAAGGGATTGGTTTGGAGTGGGTTTTTGCAAAGATTGAGAAAGGGTAAGGTTTTGCAAATAGGGGAGGGAGGAGAAGGGGAGGAAGGAGAAAGGGAGAGAAGTGAATAGAGGAGACAATGCAAATATGGGAACAAAAAATTATTATCTCTATGATTTTTCAATTAATTTTGCTTCCATGTCTAGTGTAATTTAAAAAGATTCTCAATCATTTTTGTTATATTTTGTCCCATTTACCATTTTGCATTGTGCTTTTTTAAGGAGTTATTGTCAAAAAAACAAACTTGTTATATGAATCCAATTTTCATTTCATCCGAGAGATGCCTTTGTCATTTTATCAAAATGAAACATTTATCCTAATTCCGTAGAACTTAAAAATGATATTGAGCTTGCAAAGCTTGATTTTATATATATACATATACACACTCTACCTGACTGATCGTCAGACCATTTGTGTATCACATATATGTATGTAGATCTTTCAACATTGCTTGAAAAATCTTCAACTCACAAAAACAAATTATGCAGAGTTTGGCCTACAGTTGTTGGCTTCCAACATTGGCAGTGCAGAAGAAAATCACAAGAGTGGGTGATGTCACAGCGCTGCGAGAAGAAAGAAGGAAACAAACAGTTACAAAAAAAATAAAAATAAAAAATTTTCATTCAAGAAGAAGATGTAAATATAAGAATGATAGAAATGAAGAACTAGAGAAGGAATGCAACATCTGGAGACCAAAAAAATATTCTGATATTCTGTGGGGGGAAAAAAACCAAGACTACATCTAGTACATCAAGCCTATTATTCAACTGCAAATTCCATTAGGCAATAAATAAAGCCAAACAAAAAGAAAAAAGACTATCAATTAAAGCCAAAAATAAAAGAGACTACAAAATTTAATTTGAGTTAGCTTAGAATCTCTGCCTTTGCGTGCACCTCTAGCAATGGGGGCAAATATGAGGTAGCATAAGCCACCAAGCTACTCTTCTATGTGCACGGAATCCATCACAAAACCAAACATAACTTTTTCACAGAGTTAGGGCCCACAAAATTGATGAGTCTCACCATATGTGAGAGGGTTGTGTCTGGTTCTATGATTGAATTATGTGCACTTGGAATTTTTCGACACCAAGAGGGGTGTGTTCATATTTCTGATCGGCTGGCGTACTCCTGCACCAACGCTCCAGTGGCTTACAGCTATACAAAGCATGCACAATATGTACATGGAGCATGAAGACAGAAGCAAAACAGCTTCAAAATAAGCATTTTTTTCTAGTACAAGTCATGGCCAAACAACAAGCAAAGATAGGGCAACAATGGCATGCAAAAATGGCCCTAAACATGAGGTTATGAAGCAACTCACGGATGCTAACTCCGAACAGATTAGGGCCCTTCAACAACATTGAAGAGGGGCCCAAAATAATACTATTTACAGTTTATGGCAGCCCCAAAAACAGTATACAAATATATTAGAAATGCAATGCAAAAATGAGGCTCAAAAGTGGCTATAACATGAGGTATACAAAACATTCACCAAACAAGAAAATACCCTTAATAAAACATGTTCAGGAGGTCAAAATAAAGCCACTTTTAGTTCGGACCAAGGTCCAAAAACAGCAACATCACGGGCTGCCAAGACATACAAAAATGGGACCAAAAAGAGGATATAAAGGGAAGTACAACATGGAAGTCCCAAACAGTATTTAGCCCTTCTTCAATGTTGAAGAAGGGCTCAAAATAAGCCTATATACAGTTTACTACATGCCCAAAAAAGATTACACATAGGCCAAAAATAACATGCAAGATTAGGGCCTAAAGGAGAGATAAAGAAGGAAGTGCTAGCTACTATCCTCAAACAGCAAGAGGTCCTCAATCAAACATGAAGAGGACCTCAAAATATGATGATTTGAAGTTTGGGTCGGAGCCCAAAGATGTAACCACAAGGGGCTAAGATTTGAAGCAAGAAAAGGCTATAAAAGGGAAGATGAAGACTCACCCTTGAAGACCAGCAAACCAACACCTCTTGGACCAAGTTTGGGAGCTTTTAACCTCTGGAGGACAGCCTCAAGCTGCTGGAATAGGCGTTGGATGCCTTGTGCTATGAGTTGATGAAGAAATGGCCCAAGAACAAGGGTGTTTGATGGTTGAATGGGAGAGATAGAGGGAGGTATATGGATATATGTATGTATATATCAGATATATCTATATATCTCTGGTTTTTTGTTCCAAAAATCCAACCCTAACAAAGGAGGAGGAGAGGTGCTTATATAAGGCAAGGGAAGCTTTTAACTTACAAGCTAAGTAAAGGGAAAGGGTCAAAGGGGTTTAAGGGGGTGCAAGGCTTCTAGAGGAAGCTAAAACAGCTAGCCAAGCTTCTCCAAGAAGCTTGGCCAAAGGGTTCAAGCTTCTAGAAGGTTAGGGGGGTTCAAAGGCTCACAAGGTGCAAAATAGCAACATATATGCACGGGGGAGTGTGCTGGTGCATTCCAACTGGCACAGCTGGGATGCACCAGGCTTGGAGAGTGCAAATGGTGCAAACCGGCCAGAAAATTTGGTTGTCGGCCAAAATAAAGTGCCGGTCGGCATAACATTTTGCCGGTCGGCAAAATAGATTGCCGATAGATGATTCCAATGTCAAAAAAACAGCCGGTGGGTATTCAAATTGAAGCCCCGGAAGTTATCTTTCCAATGGCGCAAACCTTGCATCAAAATTCCTCCTGTGCAAAAAGTTATGCCGAGATTGAATCCCCGGAAGTTAGCTTTCCAATGGCGCAAACCTTGCAATAAAATTCCTTCTGTGCAAAAAGTTATGCCGTTTTTCGTGAAGCCGCGCAGATTCGATCCAACCAGGATGATGTCCGACTTCAACTGATCATATCTCCCCCACCCGGACTTGGCTCTAGGAGATTCTTGAGTGCAAAATGAAGCCCCGGAAGTCTTCTTTCCAACAGTGGTGACCTCATAACTGAACTCCAAGTGTACAGATAGATAAGCCCGATTCAGCGAGGGCTGCTCGACTCGCTTCTACCCGGATTCATGCCGAACTTCTCCCAAACTAGTTTTCTCCTCTCCTTTCCTCTCTTCTTCAACTCCAAACCCCTAAACAAAGTGTTTTGAAGGATTTGCCTCTCTCCTTGCCAAAGAAACTGAACATTTCCCCTACACACCTGTCTCCACCAAGTAAACCATCAGTAACGCCCAAGTCTTAAGGGCGGTCAAAAATGGGGTGTCTACAATGAACAGTTGTGATGAATAATTCTTATATGACTTTGAGAACTGATGAACTTAGGGTGGTTGAGAAACTATCAACCATGTACCTAAACAAACGAAGTATGCCTTACAGAACCGAATGTGCCCTATTTGACAAAATTTTTATCTGATTCGACCTGATAGAACCTTTGCCTGATATTGTCTTGATGGAACCCTCATTTGATATAATCTGATAGAACCTTTGTTTGATTTAATTTGGCAAGACCTGTGTCAGGATTGGTTTAATAAGACCCTCTACCTAATTCGATTTTGTTAAACAGGGGATTAAGAATTGTTTATGAATAAATAGCCAGATTATTCTTGGCAGAAAAACTGATAGACCTAAAAGTTGAATTCGTTTGGAATACTTGACTTATTTGAAAGACCTTTTGTGGGTAGTCAACGGATCGATCTAACTATGAACACCGTTGAGAACCAATCCCCAACTATTGAGGACATATGTGTTAAAAATGAACCGAATTGTACAAACCCCGTGATTTGGTGTCGTAAGGAGTGTTGTTCCATTTTGTTTGTTTGACGCTATGGGAACCGATGATGGTAGATTGATTTGATTTTGAGCAGTACTGAACATTTGTCTTTGACTGATCAGAACATGTTTTGTAAGGGAGAGTGGTTGCTTCAGTGTTATCAGATTTTGGGGAAATCAGGTTATAGGGAATGGTGTTGTGTTGCTTCGATGACATTCTTAGACTGTCCTTTCGTGCTAGGGGACGTTAAGCCTATGTAGCACCTTTGATTGAGATACTATTGCCACTGACAGGTTCGTACAGTGGGCTTGACTAATCGATCTGGAATCGGCCACCGACGGTCGCGAACGGGTGTGCTTCGATTCCAAGACGATTATTCCTTTGTTTTGTTCGGAACGTCATCCTTTGGTATTATGTAAATGTTTTAACATCCAAGAAACTTTGAAAAACCCTGATTGTCAAAAAAGTGCATGAATTCAGTACGCTTTGTATATAACCACCCAGTGTCATTATATTCTGTGATTGGAACCTTGAGAATGTGTGAATTGTGTTTGACATGCGATTGAATCCTTTGATAATGCCTTTGACATCATAGGGATTTACGTATATGAATTGCCGTATGCTCTTAACGACTATCAGATAAAGTAGAAAGACTCAATGGAACAGAGAATTGAATACTGAACTGAATTGTGAATTGCAAACTGTAAACTGTTGAATGAACTGAGAATACGTGTATTCTATTAGAAGTCGATTGCCTCAGTGTTGTTGTATTTTACAATTGGTACTATGGGGATATACAGACTATATGCGTTGTATGGGTAATTGCCTTGATACTACCTTTGCTGGCTAGGGAATCGGTGTCTGGATCCACTTTGAATTTCCGAAGACTCTTGATTGACCTTGGATAATTGTGATGAGTCACTGGACTAAATACCGAATCGGATTGTGAATTGTGGAACTATTGAAGAATGAATTGAACTTTTGTGACAAGTTAGCTGACATTTGAAATAAATATGTTAGTGACCTGCTTTGAAGAGGGTAATTGGCGAATGTGTGTCTAAGTATTTTTCGGGGCCAACAGGTTGAAGCCGAATATTAGATAGTGGCGGAACTACTTCAATCTCTCTATTTTGGAATGGAAATGGGAATATGTGACTACGAATTTTGTTGTGGGGCTACATTGAACACCCAAGGTATAAGTCCCGTTTGGGACAGAAGCAAGTATGAGAATACTTTTAGAAAACCCAAAAAAAAAAAGAAAAGACTTAGCTTCTTTTTTTTATTATTATTATAAATATTTATTCTGTCTTTTTTTAAGTTATCGGATAAAATGATAGGTTAGTATAATTTCAAAAGCCACGTGAAATGTTTTTGTAGCTTGTAATTAGTCCAAATTTTTAGATGTGTCATAAAATTAAGAATAAGGGTTGGTTTGATTTTGATTTTTTTAAAATAATTTTTAAGGATAGTATTGTTCTTCTAAATAAATTTAAAAAAAAGAGATGATTTTTTTAAAATTTTTATTGATAAATCCATCTTAGAGTTGTTATAACCCATTAAATCCACAAAGGAATATTATAACCTGATTAGTCCCATGTACTTTTCTTTTTATTCCATAAAGTCCATTTTTCTAATTTTATATTTTTACTTGGACTATTATGCCCTTATATATATATATATATATATATATCCTGTGTTAATACATAACACGTTTCCTATGATTTCGTGAATTCAGTTTTGACAGTTTCTATCATTCTAATTCAAATGGATACCCGTTTCTATCTTGCATGCTCGTTCTGAGACTTTGATGTGCTAGGGTTTCATTGTTGCTGTTGTAGTCTGGTTCGGTGATTTTCAAGTAAAGACGACGAATTTGAAGGTGTTCGGTTCTCAGATTTTCAATTGTTTTCGAGTTTCTAGAGGATTGTAGGATTGCATGATTAAGGTTAGTATCATTTTGGTTATGAATACATGTTCACTTTATGTTTTGATTTGTATGATGGATCGGATGCTCTATTTTTTTAATGATATGGATCGGATGCTCTGTTTTTTCAATTATATGCATCATACGTGATATAATTCAAAGTATATGGATCAATGTGAATGTTTACATCGTGGTCCTGTGGAGGGGAGGTCATCAGATTAGTGATGAATGTGGATCTTCTATAATTCAGAGTATGTGGAACAATGTGAATGTTTACATCGTGTTAGTATTACGTGAAGAATGTGGATGTTTGCATTTTACTTTGATGTTTGCTTAATGAGGCTCTGTGTGGGTGATATAATTCAGAGTATATGTGTCAATGTAAATGTTTTACATCGTGTTAATATTATGTGAAGAATGTGGATGTTCTCACTTTACTTTGATGTTTGCTTAATGAGGCTCTGTGTGGGTGATATAATTCAGAGAATATGTATCAATGTGAATATTCACATCTTGTTAATATGAATTGTGGATTTAACACTTGAACTGTACACGTAGTCATCTAATTTTTGCACAATGTGAATTTTCATATTGGTTTGGATTATTGTTGATTGTTGTATTGTTGTGTTTTTACAGGAGATGGATACCTTTATAATGTTGGTGTGTACATATGGTTGCAGTACAACTGTAATAAATGTTGCCCGCGAATTGTGTTATTCGCGTTTGGTGGACTGTTTGTGTGAAAAATGTGGGGAGTTATCTGCTGGTTTTATTTCATTGTTCTGTCGGTTACCTGGGATTAATAGGTATGATTTGGACAATGAGGAAGAATTTCAGAACATGTTACTGCTTGCTAAATCAATGGGGGTACAACATGTAGAAGTTGTGGTTGAGTTGAAAAGTGATATTGGTCAGTCAAGTAGCTCGGGATTGCTGCGTGTGGGGGTTGAGGAAGATATTGATGTACTACGGAGATTTTGCCACCATAAGGAGAAGGTGTTATTGTTAGCCCCTTGGGCAAATGGTATTACGCATGTAGGACAACAGTTTGTTGGAGATGCACAAGAATTTGGTGATGGTTTATGTAAGTATGCCATCCAATGTGGGTTTCAGTTTACGTATGTCAAGAATGAGACAACAAAAGTTACTGCTGTGTGTGCGATGAGTGAGGAGAGAGGCTTCTTGTGGGCTATACATTGTAAAGCACAATGAGCAAATGGTTTTTTCTACATCAAGAGGTTTAGTGATGTGCATAGTTGTGGTACAGATGTCCGAACATCGAAGAATCCGCGAGTTAGTTCGGATTTGGTGTCGAGTACCATATCTGAAATTGTGAGGGACAAGCCGTTGACTCGGCTGTGTGAGGTGGTGACTATTTTGAAGAGGGATTATGGGCTAGATGTGAGTTACCATGTCGTATGGTTGGATGTGGAGAAAGCAAAGACTGGTATTCATGGAGATCACTCATTATCATTTGACCAGCTGCGGTGGTATTCGGATGCTGTGATGCAGTACAATCCAGGGAGTTATGTCAATATTGACTATGATGCGAGTAGTCAACAGTTTTGTCGTTTCTTTGTGTCATTCGTTGCGTGTATTTCTGGGTTCAATTCATGTCGGCCTTTATTGTTCCTGGATGGAACATTCCTCAAAGGAAAGTACAAAGGTCAGCTACTTGCGACAACGGCGAAAGACGGAAACAATGGTTAGTATTTTTTTTAGCTGTCTATTCATGTCAATATTCACTCTGAGTAGCATAGTCTGGACAAATGAGTGATTGAGAAATTATAAGTAATGTGAACATTGACATTAGTATGCACTGATGTGAATGTTCACATCTATGTCTGCTAATGACAGTAATGTGAACATTCACATTATTATACACTGATGTGAATGTTCACATCAGTGTATACTAATGTCAGTTGATCCATTAATAAACAGTACTGTGAATGTTCACATTATCAATGGCTCAACAATCAACAATGAATTATTAATGGTCGTTAATGTGAATGTTCACATCGTTGATGTTTACGAACCCGAATCCAAAAATAACAATAGTAATAGGGCAATGTAGATATAAACATTCACATGACCTATTTCATTTATACTGTTTTCTATTCACTTTGGAATATTGTGAACAATTGTGTATTGGTGTTGTGTTGTAGGTATGTTTCTTGTTGCATTTGTGATTGTTGATTCAGCCGCCAATTGGTCGTGGTTCTTGCATGAACTTGGAAAGGTTGTTGATGGTAAACGCCAGATTACTTTTATTTTGGATCGTAATCTTGGTCTGTTAGAAGCTATGCCAAAGGTGTTCCCATCGGCTCATCACGGTTATTGCTTACAACACTTGAAGAGCAATTTAAGAGATCGGATGAAAGGAATTGATAATGGATTCAGGGATCACCTAGTAAGTAGTTTGGGTGACTATGCTTACGAGCCAACTGTGGTAGGGTTCCATGAAAAGCTTGCAAAATTAAAAGAGGAGGATAAACAACGAGCTCATAATTTTTTCAAGGACTTGGCACCTGAGCACTGGGCAAATGCATACTTCAGGTAATAATAGTTTCCTAAGGTGTTCCATTTGTCAAGTTTAAAATGGTAGCGATGTGAATTTTCAGTTTAGAATGATAACAATCTTCCAATTGTGTTTCATGTTCAATGAAAATGATGTGAATGTTCACATCTGCTAAAGATGACTGATGTGAATGTTCACATCTGTTAATTTGTCAAACAGTCATGCAATGTATTACAGATTTGAATGTTGACACCTGTCATATTTTGTTGTTGTTAACATTCACATATGTCTATCATTTAAGTTGACAACATAATAAGCATATAATGTTCACTACGAATGATGTTAATGTTCACATCTGTCAACGTGAATGTTCAAACCTGTTAAATTCCGTATTGTACAATGTTTGTGATATTGTGCAGGAGCATGCGTATGGAAAGATGACATCCAATGCGGCGGAGTCATTTAATAACTGGATTAAAGAAACACGTAATCTTCTTATTATTCAAATGGTGGACACAATTCGTACTTAGTTGATGCGGCAAATGTCTGCACGGCATGACCAAGCAAACAAATGGAATGAGCTTATTTGTCCTACATTCGAAACAAGGCTTATGGATTCGTTCAATGACAGCAGGTCTTGGCAAGTTAGCAAAGCCAATGAGAATGTGTTTGAAGTTTATTCGATACCATCTATTACAGTTGATGTTGCGAGGCGTACATGTTCTTACTTCAAATGGCAAATCAATGGATTCCCATGTGACCATGCTGTTATTATTATTCAGAAGAGTTGTTACAATCTTAATGATTGTGTGGAACATTACTTTCATGTAG
The DNA here is from genome assembly GCF_004153795.1 of Camellia sinensis. NCBI lineage: Eukaryota > Viridiplantae > Streptophyta > Magnoliopsida > Ericales > Theaceae > Camellia > Camellia sinensis. The sequence continues at coordinate 12,214 of NW_021036403.1, forward strand.
AGACATATCGTGCAGCCTATTCGGGTGCCATATTCCCTATACCATCGGTGGAGAAGCCGCCTTTTGATCCCACAGACTTCACTATATACCCACCAACTGTGAAAAGACCACCCGGAAGGCTGAAAAAGAATAGGATCCCATCAAGGGGTGAGAAACTGAAGCAAATAAGGTGCGGGAGATGTGATAAGTTGGGGAGCCATAATCAGAAATCATGCACGGAGCCGATATAGGATGTACATTTTTCATTTCAACATTGTGTTTTACATTGGATTTTTATATTCATTTTTGAAATAAGAATGTGTTGTGTTGGCAAACATTATGTTGCAATAAGATTACGTTGCGTTGGCAAACATAATAATGCATTAGTATTTGATTTGTGTTTTATTTTTAATTTTTTAAGGTACCAATCTGACATTTATGTTGTTGTGTTTTGGATGAATGCATGATGTTAACATTTACACTTGTGTAATATAATCACATTATGTGAATAATTGCACATGGGTTGAACTTTTAAACATTTCTGTGGTGTGAATGTTCACATTTTTGTTACTTTTAACAACATCAAAGTAGATGACATGAATGTTTACATCAATATAACCATTCACATCATCAACTCATAAGATGTGAATATTCATGACATCGTTGCTGCCATTCAAATAATCAGAATTTATGATGTGAATATTTACATCATCAAATTATTAGATGTGAATATTGGCTTTTGTTAAGAAATATCATATTCACACTTGTCATATTGTGTTACTTGAACACTTTAAGCAATATTCACATCCATGTAGTATGGTTTAAAACATAAGAAAGTGTATGATCATTCTGTGATGTGAACATTCACATCATGTCATGTGTCAAAAAAAAAAAAAATACAATCTCAATGTGCATGACCAACGCAAAATAGGCCTTAAAATGCATATACATATATTGACTGAAAAATATCCGTACAAGTAGTGATATAGACTTGATTTACAATTAAGCTAGTCTGCTCCAATATGTAAAATCTATTGATACTAAATTGTCTTAAATGTGAATAACAGATTTGGGTAACAGTGATAGGTGGACACCCCCCACCTATAGGTTTTCACATTGCACTGTCTTTCTGTGGTTCAGAAAAAGGTGTACTAATGAGTCTCTTGTTTGACACCATTCAAAGCGATCTAGGCTGGCAACAATGTCTTCACGGTATACATGCGCCCTCATGATGTAACAAACTATAGGCCCGCAATCCACCCTGAAAATGAAAACTTCTTGTTAGATTTTGAAATTTAGGTGGGTAATGGTTGTGGAACATGTGTACAAATCGATTTTAGGCTTACGAATCTGATACTTGCTGAGGACAGATGTTTACTGATATTGTGCACCAAAGCCTTGATGTAGTCCCTCTGCCAACAATGAAATTTCATATTAGGCACCAACCAACATAGTGCATACGTCCAAGTTCAAATATTACACATCATGACAAGTATTATATGTGTCAGTCACTTACCACTATTTGTGTTTTGTTAATATGTGGGTCATGTAGGCCTTCTTTTGGGCGCAACGAGTTATAATGCCTCCATACATTCTCTTTCACGTCGTACACAACAATTGTCCAGTGGAAGTTATCGTGTATTGGAAAGATTAAGAATCTCTGGCCTTGATACTCCTTGATGTGTACATCAATCAGTTTATTTCTCTTGTGGGGGGGTACTCTTGCATGATTTTCTGCACATAAAGGGCATACAATGATGTACCAAGTATTTATATCAATGTTCGATGTGAATGATGTAAATGTTCACATCTGTTAATGTGAGTGATGTGAATGTTCACATCTATTAATAATGAGTGATGTAAATGATGTAAATGTTTACATCTATTAATTTGTGAAACAGTCATGTAATGTATTACAGATGTGAATGTTCACACCTGTCATATTATGTTGTTATTAACATTCACATCTGTGTATCATTTAAGTTAACAACATAATAAGCATATAATGTTCACTGTGAATGATGTTAATGTTCACATCTGTCAATGTGAATGTTCAGATCTGTCATTTTATGTTGTTGTTAACATTCACATATGCTTATCATTTAAGTTAACAATATAAGCATATAATGCTGAGATGAACATTAACATCTATTGAAACATAAACAAACCAAAAGTTTAGTGGTTATCAAACATGTGCTTGTAAAGATGAATGCTGAATCCTCCAAACTTGGGTTTACTAGCCCTTGTAGTTCAAGTAGAATTTCACCATATGCATCTATCACTTGCAGAAACAGAGGGGTGGTAGTAAATTATTTGCAGTGTCTTTACAGTGTGTGTGTGTGTGTGTGTGTGTGTGTGTGTGTGTGTGTTTTGTACACATTTACAATTGCCATACGTTGTTGGTTATTGATTCTTCCTTAATGATGTGTATGATGTCATCAAAATACACATCTTTAGTCTTTGAGTCCCCTCGCCACACTAGTAACCTGTGCATTGTGATTACAGGAAACGTTAATGTCAAAATTGCACATTTATGAAATGATCTAATTTATTAAGTATGTATGTGAACTAAACATGAGTAAAAAAAAAAAATTCAGTTGGGGATATGTAAGATCACTTACTCATCACCGCCGTTATTGTGCAAATTTTGGACCTTCTGCTTGTTGAGTTTGCTCATGTTGGCCCAAACCTTCAGTTTGTTGTTCAAGGTTAACTTCTTGTACTTTGTTGGCCGCTTTTTTTGTGGATGCTTGTCTAAATCTTGTACAATTTGGATTGCATGGGATTGCTCTTCGACTCCCTCTTTGCCTTTCTTTTGACCAGCCAAGTTGGGGTATTCAAACTCATCCATCTAGTGTTCTTTCCTTACCTTCTGCTTTATGCGCTTTACCCTCGATGATAGGCTGATAATGTGTTCCAATGCTGCAGTAGGATGCTTCTTAAGGCTGTCTTCAGCCTTTTGTGCTTCAACTTGACTGATAATGTTGACGAACTGATCGTCAAAAAGGTCTTAAAAATTGTTTTTTCACATTCTAAGTTGACGACCAACTTTGTTAGCCGCTGAATTTCTGTATCTTTTCACTCCATGCAAGTCTTCATGTCCATGTCCATATTGGATGGGCCTGATTGGTCAAATAGTTTGGCTTCAAGGGCAGCAATCACCCTTGCCCTCAACTCCCATGATTATTCCAACTGTTTGTATTTCGCTTCCCATTGTTGTACAAGACCCCAAGCTTTTTGGTTTTCTTTTATAAGTACTTCCACAATGTTCGGTTATTTCGCTTCCCATTGTCGTACAAGACCCCAAGCTTTTTGGTTTTCATTTATAAGTACATTCACAATGTCCGGCTCAGTTGGTGGTGCTATGATGATACCTCTCTCAGCATTGGGGGTGTTAAAGCTGGGGTTGGTGTCATGTCCAACATCATTTAGGTCCATTGCATCGACAGAAAATCCATCCACGTCGTCACTGCGTTGACTGTCTTTGCTTTCATCATCATTACTTTCATCTTTCTTGGCTGGTGCACTTGACAAAACCTCAGGTTTGGGCTCCACATTCAAATTTGTATGATGGTACATCTTCGCTTCAGTTGGGGATGCCATTAGCTCACTGCCATTTACCTGCAGTTGGAGACATTATGTTAGTTAGATAGTTCCTTGTCTCACTATGTCAATGGGCACAATATTTTTTGTTGTACTTCTATCTCATTTAAACCAAACTTAGCCAAAAATATGGACTTCATGTTGGTATGTAAGGCTGTGAGGTACCACTTTACACATCGCGGAATGGCATTGGGGTTGCGGGGTTGTAAGATTGTTGTATGCTCACACAACCAGTACTGAAACAAATAACAAATATCCGTAATATGAATGTTCACATCAATTAACACTGATGTGAATGTTTACACCAGTGGCCAGTAATGTGAATGTTCACATCAATTAACATTGATGTGAATGTTTACACCAGTGGCCAATAATGTGAATGTTTACATCAATTAACACTGATGTGAATGTTTACACCAGTGGCTAATAATGTGTGTTTATACATTACTGAACAGGAATGTGAATGTTCACATTATTGATGTCAACTTCCACACCATTGCATAGTAATGTAAACATTCACATCAGTAATGTGAATGTTCCACATTTGTTTTGGTGCTAACATCACATCAATCTACACTGATGTGAATGTTTACACCAGCGTCTACTAATGTGTGTTTGTGCATTACTGAACAGCAATGTGAATGTTTACATCACTGATGTGAACTTCCACACCATTGCCCCGCAATGTGAACATTCACATCAGAGTGGACAGACTCCGTAAATGTTCATATTAAACATAGAATAAGTTTTATGAGATTTACCACTAATAACATCACACATCCGGTGACTCGTCCTGGTTTTTCATAGTTTTGGCCCAATGAACCCATCAGGGTTGCCCGGATGCTCTCAGCCCAGTCATACTCGATCATGTTGTCTAATGGGTTCATGTATGAGTAGAAAGCCCATCCAATTGTTTCTCCGGACGTAGAAAAGAATAGTTTGGCGCATGCATACATGCAAACTAGTCTTGCAACCTCTTCATTGTCTTGTTTCTTTGTGCCCTTTAATGCTTCGCTTAGAATTTCTCGTATTTTGGCAACACTTAACCGACTAACATCCTTGCACATTCGGTGTATGATGCCGATTGTTGGTTTTGCACCATAAGAGAGGTCCATCGACTTAGTGCCACAGTCCACCCCAAAAATCAGTGATACATCGCTTCTAAAAATCTGGATGTTCTTATCCCCAATGTAAAACCTCCCACTAGATGGCTTGAATGTCTGCACTATACATACAATGACATCATCATATTTCATGCAGTGGTTGAGGTCGACTTTATTACTGATCAAGCAATCAAATAAGGGTCAAAACGGTATTTTTCTAAGGCACTTCAATTGACCACTTATAAATTTTGTATCCTTTAACAGTTTGACCAATCCAGTTATATTTGACCGGTAGTTAATTTTCATGTTCACTTCTTCAAGAACAGCTGTTTAATCAGGTTTGGCTTTGGCACGGGATTTCCTTCTCTTTCGCTTGCCATCAAATCTGTGGGGAAGACCTGGGTGTTCAAATAAGAACATATAATTGGCTGAAAAACAGATGATGGAACCAAAAGCACCAAACAACATTCAACAATCAACAGTGACAGTAATGTGAACATTCACATCATTATACACTGATGTGAATGTTCACATCAGTGTATACTAATGTTAGTTTACCCAGTATTGTAATGTGAATGTTCACATCATCTATGTTTGCAAAATAAATTCTGAAAACAACAACAGTTATAGGGTAATGTAAATGTTTACATGGGTGATCATATTATGTTATAATTGGCTAAAAATCAAAGGGTGGAACCAACAGCATCAAACAACACCCAACAACACAAACAAGTCTGACATTGATGTCACAATGTGAATATTTACATCATATTTAATCACATTGTTGAGTGAAGATTGGGGGATCTATAGACATCGACAATCAACAATATCAATAGTGACAGTAATGTGAACATTCACATCATTATACACTGATGTGAATGTTCACATCAATGTCTACTAATGTAAGTTTACCCGGTAATGAACACTAATGTGAATGTTCACATCATCTATGTTTACAAAATCGATTCCGAAAACGACAACAGTTACAGGGCAATGTAAATGTTTACATGGGTGATCATATTATGTTATAATTTGCTAAAAATCAAAGGGTAGAACCAACAACACCAAACAACACCCAACAACACAAACAAGTCTGACATTGAGGTCACAATGTGAATATTTACATCATATTCCATCACATTGTTGAGTGAAGTTTGGGGATTCTATGGACATCAACAATCAACAATATCAACAGTGACAGTAATGTAAACATTCACATCATTATACACTAATGCGAATGTTCACATCAGTGTCTACTAATGTAAGTTTAACCAGTAATGAACATTAATGTGAATGTTCACATCATCTATATTTACAAAATCAATTCCGAAAACATCTATATTTACTAATTCAAATCCGAAAACAATAACAGTTATAAGACAATGTAAATGTATACATCGGTGATCACATTATGATTGAAAAGCAGAAGGTGGAATGGTATTACTTACTTTTGTTCCTCATGGTGGGTGGGTATGGACCACACTCAGTGGATGAAATAAACTCAATCCAACGACAGAAATTTTCGAACAACGAAGCACCCTCCTTCCGATGTGAACCTTCACAGCGGTGAGATGGAGTGGAATCTGGGGTCGACGATGGACGGTGGACGACGACGACATTGGTGAGGCGATGTGAATCTAGAGTTACTGGAGGCGATGTGAATCTGGTTTCGTGGATTCAGTTTTTGTTTTGGAAATTTTGTGGATTGAATAGTTGGAATGAGAATGGGTTTTGCAGAATCGATTACACGCGAGAGAGGCAGATGAGGGTTATTTTGTCCTTTTACAATTAATGGACCTAATGGAATATTCAGAAATAGTTTGGGTTTTATGGAATAAAACAGTTACAAATAGGATTTATCAAAAAAGAGCCCGATTTTTTTTTTTTTAGATTTGAGGATAGTATTATTCTTAAAAATATTCATGCGTTTGACAAATAATATTTTATTTTTGCTTTCAAAAAAGTTCAGGTAGTTTTTTGTGACTATTAAAAATTCCAAACATGTGTAATTTTTAGAAAATTAAAATATATACATTCAACAAAACTTATAAAGACTTTTTTATATGTAACTTTTGAAGCACTTTTTGGGTTAACCTGAATCAAATTTGGATTTAAATTTTATTTTTTAGTACTT
>NW_021036405.1:0-14679 GCF_004153795.1 Camellia sinensis
CCAGAGAGAGAATGTTAGATTTCAACATTTGAGCCCCTAGAACCTTGAATAACAAGAAAGGTAGGAAACTCACCTTCTTATTGTTGCCATTGGAGCTAGTTCTTTGCATGAGTCTGCTTCATTGTAGAACTAAGTCATATTTTGGCTCATTGTTGTTGATTTGACAGCTCATTTTTCATGCATGCATGTTTTGTATTGTAGATGTTTGAGGTTTGTTTTCATGGGCAAAGGTTACATGCATGTTCATAATCATGTTAAGTCCATGATTTCACCATGTTTTGAAAAGAATTGGCTCCTTAGAGCATCAAATTGAAGCTTTGAAATGATTTGAATTCATGCATGTTTGCATGTCATGTTTAAGGATTGTTCTTGGAAAATTGTTTGAAATTGGGTTTGAAATTAAAAACCCTTGGGCTTTGATTTCTCAAATTGAGCTTTGAACTATGATATTCTATATGTTTATAAAGAGTTTTCAGAAAATGAGCCCAAGAGGATCGGTTTGAGTTGTTAACAACTTGGTTTTGAGCTTGGAGGTGCAATCTGGGTTTTCCAGATTTCGCACTTCCGCTCGGCGGGGGAAGTGCCGCTCGAGCGTGGAATCCGAGCATCCAGCATCTCTCTGCACTGTTTTACAGTCCGCTCGAGCGGAGGATTGGGCGCTCGAGCGGAGTCATATCTCAGCTCGAGCGGGCGTCGAGCGGAGATTTCGCCATCCAGTACTTTTTACAGTACGCTCGAGTGGGAAAGTTTACGCTCGAGCGTGTACCTTTATTGCATGACCGCTCGAGCGGGGAAACCTGCGCTCGAGCGGGACTCTGTTTTTCTAAAAATGCTTTAAATGTGCATCTTTGCATCCTCATCTCATTCTAGGCATTCTTAGGCCTAGTTGTAGACATCTTGTTAAGGATATAGATGTAGAACACACACGAGGCATTAGGGGTTAAATATTAATCTTTCCCAGCTGTGTAGCTTAGTGTGTTTAATCTGTTAACTGTGTAGGGTTGGCGCTGGGGAGACACGCTCTAGCCTACTGTAGCCCAAACTCTGTGAGTAACAATTGTGTAAAGATATGTTCAAATGATTATCTTCTGAATACTGAACTGAACTGTTTACTGAACTGATATTGTTTACTGAATGAATGTATGTCCTATATTCTAAACTGTACTGTGGCATCCTTGGCATCTACTGTTACTGTTACTGTTACTGTTACAGAGATCTCTATCGGTTCCCTCGTGGAACCACTACTGTTTACTGACTGATGGCCATCATTACTGTTCGGTCTTTAAGACCTACTGTTTACTGCTATGCTAATGGATGCACCACATATGACTGAATAACTGTTCTGACCGAAAGACTGAAGTATTGTTTAATGAACTGATTTCATTACTGTGAGGACATTCATTCTTAACCCCTTTACGCATTATGTTATTCACTGGGCTTTAGCTCACTGTTTATATATATATGTAGGTGCTCAGCCACCAGACCGGAGCTAGGAGCGTGGGTTAGACTCCAGTTTTGTCAAGCCAGCCTATGTGCCTCACTGCGAGGTTCCGAGCCTATCTGCTAAGGCTTAGGGGTGTTTTAGGAATTCCCCTTCTGTACTGTCTAACTGTTCTGTATAGACTGAATGTTTACCGTACTGCTATCGAGGGATTAGGTCCCTTTACTGTGTGACTGTAAATTTTGTATAGACTGTACTGTTTGTATATGTAAATGCATGAAAATCTCTTTTGGCATGCAGACTGTCACAGCTCAATGGACATTATTCATTTACTGTATTGGCTTTCGCCAGGCCCTGTACTCTGTTTTACTGTATTACTGTTCTGCAGGCCTTTGGTAATCTCGGATTACTGGCCGTTACGGTACTAACCCATAGGGCCGGGTTTGGGTCGTGACACTTGCGCTGTCGAATGGGATGATGCATATGTGCACCGCATTTAACATTTTAAGGACATTATTCATGATATTGTAGCTACTCGAGAGACATTTGATGTTGTTGATGTCGCATGACACATGTATGCATTTGACAATGTTAGAATTATGGAAGGAAGAAATTAATGGATGTGTTTTTGATGTTGATGTGTTCTGTGGCATGGATTGAATGTTATCGACCATTGTTACCATTCCATTGTAATAAGAAAATATCATTTACAAAATCAACGACCATTGTTACCATTCCATTCTAATAATAAAATGTCATTTTCAATGGTATCAACCATTGTTGCCATTTCATTCTAATAAGAAAATATTAATCATTGTTACTATTACAACAATATCATCTTACAAAAAACACCACAAAAAATTCATCAACTAACAAATAACATGTCACGAATCAGCTGTATGCCTACGCCTAGGCCTACGACTGTATGTCAATGTCGGAGATGAAATGCGACCTCCAGTATAACTAGGTCCAGCTTCGCCAATGTGCTGACTTTCAAGGACATGCGTCATAGTCTCGATAGCCTGGTAAAGTCGATGAGGATGTTGAATCCCCTTCTCATAACCAGCCTCAATAATAGGATGTGAAATCTGCAGTGCATGTGCAATAGGCTGCATTTGAAAAGAATATCACATTTTAGGGAACATATCAGAAAATAAAAAGTAAGTTACAAATGCATAAAAGAGGATAATATATTACATCGACATGTTGACTGAAATCCTGATGGTCATGGACACGCGGTTCATCAGTGTGCTCAACATATAGGTGCGTGATATTCTTATACCAATCCATGTAACCCGGTACACATTCCCAAGGCTGACGAACTGGTGTGCTCCTCTACTGCTCAGATAACACGTGGTTATCCCAAGCCTCCCAGATCCTATCCAAGTAGCTATACATGATTGTATATCGTGCAGATATGTTGCCTCGAGCACTACGACTGGGAGCTAGCGGTGCATCTGGGATGGTTTGAACCCTGTCAAACTGCCTCAGAACTCTATCTGGATGATAGGGTTCGACCATGTCTAAGCACTTTAAGCATCCATGGGAGAACGTAATCGGGTTGCATGGATGCCGGTCTCTGCAACTGTGGCTTAGATCCCAAATAACTTGTAAACGTAAAGTGTTTTTGAATTAAAGTTTATAAAGGGTAAGATAAATAGAAAGTGTTAAAATTATCTGAGGACGAGTAAACTTACATCAGTCGCTACTAAACTGTCAAGCTCTGCTCAAAAAGATTTCAAATGATCAATGGAGGAACCCGCCTCTCTCCTAGATGCCTAATGGTACACGTGTGGCATGTTTTCATTGTAGCCCATGTTCTGGTGAGGTAGGAATGCTCGGAAGTGTTCATAAATCTACGCCTCCAAAAGAGTCATATAACCACCCATCTGCTTAACACCAGACCGGCTAGCATGCCCTAACTGTCTGTATAAAAATGCTAATGCAGCAGCACCCCAGGCGTAAGTATGAATGGATCCCAAATCCATCAATAAGCCAAGGTAAACAACAGGAACCCTGCCGCCACTCTTGTCACTGAAGAGCGTACATCCCAACAGAAACAGCAAATAAGCTCTAGTAGCGCACTGCATAGCCTCCTCTGGGTCTAAATCTGTGACACCAGCAAACTGACTTCACAACCACTCAAGCCTGACTGAATTCCTACCAGAAGTAGAAACCTCTTCATGTGCTACACGTTCAATAATCCCCAAGCCATAAACCAGTAGTGTAACTCCATGATGATCTATCATATCTGGAACGCTGACTGATTTGCTTACAATGGGAAGGCCAAGAATAGTGCCAACATCATCCAGGGTCAAGGTCATCTCACCAACTGTCATGTGAAATGTGTTCGTCTCAGGTTGCCATCTCTCAACAAAACTGGAGATTAGAAGCTTGTTGACGAACCGATAAGTGCAATGAGCTAACTGTGACAGCCCAGACTGCTCAATAATGGCTTTGAATCTGGTGTTGTTGTCTACTGACCACCATGGCCATGCAAGGATCTTCGAAGAGTGATTATGACACTTTAGGGGCCCTCGTTCCTATAACACAAATAATATCTCATTACAAACTACCATACAACACACACACACATACACATACACAAAAAAAAAAAATCATATACAAATGAATTTCACTTCTACTCAGGAATGTTTACCTCCCCGTGACAAACAGTTGCAGCGACATGACTATTGAAACTCCGCAGTATTGATGGATCAGTCGGTCCACCTAGAAAAGCATGAGTAAGGTCCTCTTCCTGGACAGTAGAAGAATCGGGTAAAGAGGCATCCTCCACAGCAATGTCAGGCATATCATAACCTTGAACTCGTCTTTGGCTTCGGCTCCGACTTTAACTGGCACTGGGGATATCATATTCTACCGAAACTAGATCACAACCTCGACCACGACCTTGACCTCGTCCTCGCCTACACCCTCGTCCTCGTTCATGGTCAACATCCAATTCACGACGTCGTCTATTTAAAGCAGTAGGTGGGACACGTTGTTGACATTCAGAATCCATATTATCTGCAAAAAATAATAAACGGCACCTTAATGACTATACAATTGAAACAAGAATATACAAAAGAAGAGGGGGGGAAAAAAACTGTTCGGAAGTTGAAAATCGAAACTACATATTCTATTCGGAAGTTGAAAACCGAAACACAAACTTAATTTCAGAAGTTGAGTGTTGTCCAAATTCAAAATATTCGAAAGTTGACTGTTGAAACAATGAAAAATTTTCGGAAATCTACTGTTGAAATTAATGATTATTTCGGATTTCTATGTCTGAACAAATTGTTTACTTTCGGAAAACCAGTTCCGAACAACTTGTTCATTTTGAAGATGGTTTAATACAAAACTCTACATTACAAATTCAAATAGGAATGAGAATTGAAAAGTAAACTAACCTCACTACGAATGAAGATTGAAAATGTGCTGGAATTCAATGCTTCTTTGGGGATGAAAATGTGCTGGAATTCAATGCTTCTTGATGGATGCAGCTTTGGGGATGAAAGCTGTGTGAAGCAGGGAGCTACGGAGAGAGATGGGTAGTGTGGGAAAAAGGGTAATGTGAGAGATGCAGCGCAGCTTCAATGGGTGTATTTGCACCGTTGGGAGAGCAATATGAGAGATGCAGCTTCAATGTGTGTATTTACACCGTTGGGAGAGCTGGGTTTGAGGGTCTGGGGGGGTGTGTGTGTGTGTGAGAGAGAGAGAGAGAAGGTAGATGTGGAATGAAATGTGTGTGCAGTGTGTAAAATAATTAGGAATTAATTTTTTTGGTGTGTGTAGTGAGAAGGATGTCCAAAGAGGGGATTTGGTGTGTGCAAATAGAAGCTCCCTTTACTTTAGTCTCTGATTTTTTAATTGTGATACATTTGACCTTGAATTTTAAATCTTATTCCAAATAAGGACAATTGAAGACATTGTTGCTTCATTTCAAAAGCAAAGTGGTCATTTTGATAAAATATAAATTAATTTGACAAAAATAAATGTCAAAAAATTATTTTTTAATTTTTAAAAATTATTTATGCTCACCTAAGATAAAAAAAAAAATTATATAAAAATGATAAATCTTTTACATTTTTATTTTTTTATTTTTTTACCAAATTAATTTGTAGTATGTGTTTAGATGGTGATCATGTAATGGGTGGTTAATTTTATTGATATTTTTTTGGGGTTATCATATAATAGATGGTTGTATTTGTTATTAACAGATATTTTTGAATGGTTGTTGTCATGACCGGCTTCCCGTACCCAAGGGTTAAGCATCGTGATGGCTAGTAACTGAGGTTACCTACGGCCAATTCATAAACAAATCAAATAACGCAAGCGGAAGTAATATTTAAGTAAAGGTACTAAAATAATCATTAGAGCTTCTATTTTTATTACAGAATTATTGACCAAAAAGGTTGATATTTACATAGAAAAATATCAATAAAAAAATACTGTGTGTGTCTATTCCGCAACCCGACTTTCCAAAAAGCTATTTCTGAAGTGCATTGATTCCTGAAAATTGGTAAACAACTATAAACACATGGCAGAGTGAGAAATATTATACCAAGAGTATAAGGGACACGAAATAATCATGGATAGTTATGTAGCCAAAACATTTACATAAACATATCATGTAAGTAGCAGAAATCATTTAAGTAGCAGAATTGAAATACAAAAATTATGTAAGTAAATGACCATAACCATGGTACTGAACAGAACAGAACAGAACAGAGCAGAGGTCACAGAAGTGACAATCAGAACAGAGATACGGATTCAAGAGGTGGCTCGTACGGATTTTAGAGGTGGCTCCCACAATAGTGTAGCATTTAGCTCCGCACAACACTTTGGTCCACACAGAACATAGGTACGGATTCAAGAGGTGACTCGTACGGATTCTAGAGGTGGCTCCCACAATAGTGTAGCACTTAGCTCCGCACAGCACTTTGCTCCGCACGGAACAGAGGTCAATGGATCCATGACAAACAGAGGACCACAAAGTGGTCAAACAGAGGCCAATGATTATTTAAGTCCCCCAAGGCACGGGACTCCCGTGGTGGTACTTACAAAATATAATTGTATATAAGGTTATAATCAAATATTCTTTAAAAGTAAAACAAACATATCCATGGGTTTCACTTTAACAAATAGAGTTTAGAAAATAATCCACGTAACTAAAATCTTTATAAAACATAAACTTTTATTAATATCCTAATAAAATATAACTTGTATAAAATAGATTTTGGTAAGTCAAAACATAAGTAAAATACATTTTGGTGACTCAAAATATAATATAACTCACCTTAATTTTAATACCTTACTCTTTCTTTCTACTATCAAAGACCCTTTTAACTCCCACTATTTTTTCCTTCTTCCTCTCTTTCCTTTCTTCCTTCTCCTTTCCTTTCTTTTCTTCTTTCTTTTCTTTCTTTTCCTTTTTTTTCTTCTTTCTGTTTTCTCTCTAGGCGTGACACGCCTCCCTATTTATAGGAGAATAGGGCGCTACGTGACAGATTTCAATAATAATTATAAAGATTTAATCTTATCTTTAATAGGTATTTAAGATAATTATCTTTTGACCCAATATTTTAATATGATTATATAAATTAATTAATTCTTAATTAAATTATACTTTATCATATATTAACAGAAAATTAATTATTTATTTTACTACCACATCCATTATTATTATTATCAATATTATTATTTATTTATACTTTGACCCCTAAATTTTTTACTAATTATATTATTTTACAAAATTACACATAATAATACAAAATCAATCGTATATTTTTCTAACTATAATTAAATAATATTAATATAAATTTTACAAAATAATTAAAAAGCTGAGTTGTTACAAGAAGAGTTCTTGTGAAAATCTCAATATACGGTTTAATTTAAGTTCTATATCTTTTATAAGTTCAAATTAACTCCATGTTAATTTGAAATTGCAAAAAGAAAACACAGACATTTGTTGTTTATCTATATTTTTTAGATGATTAATCTGATAGAAAATAGTACCTCAAAAAAAAAAACTTTATCAAAAATAACGCACTGTCTAGTTGTCAAAAATTATTTTGGGCCAAAATAAGAAATAAGGAGCAACTTTAAAAACTTTTCACTCGTTTGTTTACGATAAAAATAAATAAAAATGAGAACACAATGACAGAATTATATTCAAGAATTGAAAAATTTGAGATGAACTTTTCATTGATGGAAAATAGTTTCAAAATTAATATCTTTATAATTTGAACCTACTTTTAAAAAACATCAAAATAATTTTTTTTTTGAATACTGAACTGAAAATTATATGTATTTAATTATATTATAATTTTGGTGGGTACTTGAGCCCGACATCCTTCTTTTCTTGTCCTTCTTTTGCTATAATAAATATAAATTATATCTAATATCCCTCACAAATTAGGAACACAAAAAAAAATTATTATTTATATATAATCATATAAAATTATAATATAATTAAATCGACGAACAAAATATAATAATGCAGTATTAATTACCCGCTATCCCACTTCGTAAATGTGCATGTGTCCTATGCTCCAATGATGATTTTTTTTATTTTATAAACCATTGCTCTGATACCACTTGTCACGACCCGCTCCCCGTACCCAAGGATTAAGTATCGTGATGGCCAGTAACTGAGGTTACCTACGGCCAATTCATAAACAAATCAAATAACGTGAGCGGAAGTAATATTTAAGTAAGGGTACCAAAATAATCATTGGAGCTTCTATTTTTATTACAGAATTATTGACCAAAAAGGTCGATATTTACATAGAAAAATATCAATAAAAAAATACTGTGTGTGCCTATTCTGCAACCCGACTTTCCAAAAAGCTATTTCTGAAGTGCATTGATTCTTGAAAATTGGTAAACAACTATAAACACATGGCAAAGTGAGAAATATTATACCAAGAGTATAAGGGACACGAAATAACCATGGATAGTTATGTAGCCAAAACATTTACATAAACAAATCATGTAAGTAGCATAAATCATTTAAGTAGCAAAACTGAAATACAGAAATTATGTAAGTAAATGACCATAACCACGGTACTGAACAGAACAGAACAGAGCAGAGGTCACAGAAGTGACAGTCAGAACAGAGGTACGGATTCAAGAGGTGGCTCGTACGGATTCTAGAGGTGGCTCCCACAATAGTGTAGCACTTAGCTCCGCCACAGCACTTTGCTCCGCACGGAACAGAGGTCAATGGATCCATGACAAACAGAGGACCACAAAGTGGTCAAACAGAGGCCAAGGGTTATTAAAGTCCCCCAAGGCATGAGACTCCCGTGGTGGTACTTACAAAACATAATTATATATAAGGTCATAATCAAATATTCTTTAAAAGTAAAACAAACATATCCATGGGTTTCGCTTTAACAAATAGAGTTTAGAAAATAATCCACGTAACTGAAATCTTTATAAAACATAACTTTTATTAATATCTTAATAAAACATAACTTGTATAAAATAGATTTTGGTAAGTCAAAACATAAGTAAAATACATTTTGGTGACTCAAGGTATAATATAACCCACCTTAACTTTAATACCTTACTCTTTTTTTCCACTATCAAAGACCCTTTTAGCTCCCACTATTTTTTCCTTTCTTCTTTCTTACCGAGGTGAATCAACCCTTCCTTAAATAGGGAGGAGTAACCATTCTCTGATCAACACGTGCCATGCCCAAATCATTTTGCAGATTCGTTAATAAATTCATAGATTCATTCTTATATAGATATTTAAAATAATTACCCTTTGACCTAATTTTTTAATATAATTCCCCGTACCCAAGGGTTAAGCATCGTGATGGCCAGTAACTGAGGTTACCTACGGCCAATTCATAAACAAATTAATAAACGCAAGCGGAAGAAATAGTTGAGTAAGGGTACCAAAATAATCATTGGAGTTTCTATTTTTATTACAAAATATATTGACAAAAAAGGCCGATATTTACATATAAAAATATCATAAAAATACTGTGTGTGTCTATTCCGCAACCCGACTTTCCAAAAAGCTATTTCTGAAGTGCATTGATCCCTGAAAATTGGTAAACAACTATAAGCATATGGCAGAGTGAGAAATATTATACCAAGAGTATAAGAGACACGAAATAACCATGGATAGTTATGTAGCAAAAACATTTAAGATAACTTAGTCGGAACAAATAATCCTTTAAGTAGTAAAACTGAGATTATGTACAGAACTGAAATATATAAATTATGTAAATATACAACCATAACTACGGTACAGAACAGAGGTCACAGAAGTGACAATCAGAACAGAGGTACGGATTCAAGAGGTGGCTCATACAGATTCTAGAGGTGGCTCCCATGATAGTGTAGCACTTAGTTCCGCACAGCACTTTGGTCCGCACAGAACAGAGGTACGGATTCAAGAGGTGGCTCGTACGGATTCTAGACGTGGCTCCCACAATAGTGTAGCACTTAGCTCCGCACAGCACTTTGGTCCGCACAGAAACAGAGGTCAATGGATCCATGACAAACAGAAGATCACAAAGTAGTCAAACAGAGGCCAATGGTTTTTAAGTCCCCCAAGACATAGGACTCCCGTGGTGGTACTTACAAAACATAATTGTTTATAAGGTCATAGTCAAATATTCTTTAAAATGTAAACAAATATATCCATGAGTTTCACTTTAAGCAAATAAGGTTCAGAAATAAAACCACGTAACTGACATAATAATATAGTTTATAATAATTTATAAAACATAACTTATATAGAATAGATTTTAGTAAGCCAAAACATACGTAAAATATATTTTGGTGACTCAAGGTATAATATAAGTCACTTTAACTTTAATACCTTACTCTTTCTTTCCACTATTAAAAATCCTTTTAGCTCCCACTATTTCTTCCTTCTTCTTCTCTTTTCTTTCTTTCCTTTCTTCCTTCTCATTTCCTTTCTTTTCTTTCTTTTCCTTTTTTTTCTTCTTTCTGTTTTCTATCTAGGCGTGACACGCCTCCCTATTTATAGGGGAATAAGGCGCTACGTGGCAGATTTCAATAATAATTATAAAGATTTAATCTTATCTTTAATAGATATTTAAGATAATTATCTTTTGACTTAATATTTTAATATGATTATATAAATTAATTAATTTTTAATTAAATTACACTTTATCATATATTAACAAAAAATTAATTAAATTATTTTTTAATTTTTAAAAATTATTTATGCTCACCTAAGATAAAAAAAAAAATTATATAAAAATGATAAATCTTTTACATTTTTATTTTTTTATTTTTTTACCAAATTAATTTGTAGTATGTGTTTAGATGGTGATCATGTAATGGGTGGTTAATTTTATTGATATTTTTTTGGGGTTATCATATAATAGATGGTTGTATTTGTTATTAACAGATATTTTTGGATGGTTGTTATTTAAGACCATCTCCAACCGTGTATCAACGTTCTCATCAAATTTGAATTTGATGAAAAATGGTTCCTTTTTCAACCCTAACAGTTTCATCAAATCGGTATCAAATTCAGGATTTCACTTTTCTTTCATCAAACTAAGAACCAATGTGTTTTTCATCAAATCACTGTTCATTGCTGTTGGATATTCATAACCGGATGTTCCCCCAGATTCTCCCGGATGACCACCTCAAGGCAAACGTTTGTAAAAAATTTACACTGGCCGATCAACTGTCCAGTCATCCTCCCGGTCGTCTGCCCAGTCAACCCCCTAGATGACCACCTCAAGTAGAAAAATTGAGAAAAATTTGCACCGGCCGGACATCCACTGGGTCAACCGGTGGATTGACGAAGCTGCAAAACCCTCCGTTCGAGCACTTGATATCAATTTGTTACTCAAATTTGGTGAAAAAATTGATGCATCGGTGGAGAAGCCCTAATA
The DNA here is from genome assembly GCF_004153795.1 of Camellia sinensis. NCBI lineage: Eukaryota > Viridiplantae > Streptophyta > Magnoliopsida > Ericales > Theaceae > Camellia > Camellia sinensis. The sequence goes on from NW_021036405.1 coordinate 11,341, forward strand.
GATGGTTATTAACCTTTTAATGTATAATCAATATATTTAATATATGAAATGTTTTTAGCTTTGATTTTTTTGATTTAATAGATTGGTTTAATAATGATATCAAAGTTGTCGCCAAGTTTGACTTTTGAAAAAAATAAAAACTAATTTAATAAAAATAAATATCAAAAAAATTTATTTATACCCTCCCAAAAGATAAAATTATATAAAAATGATTCATTTTTAAATTTTTTCCACCAATTTAATTTTTAATTTCTTAGAAAAAATTTCTGAAAATAATTTTTGAAAACCAAATCAAACAGAACTTTATAATAAAAAAAAATTCTAACATTATTCATTAAAAAAAAAAGGTCATTATATTTCAAACATCATATAAATTAACCAACACACAATAAGTTATATGATGACTTTGTCCTTTAAATATAGATACAATGTCTTCAATTGTTTTTATTTGGAACGAGATTCAAAATTCATGATCAAATGTATCACAATTGAAAGGTCAGGGACTAAAGTGACACAAGTACCAAACTATAAGAATTGTTAGTGTAATTTGCCTAAAAAATAAATATATAAGTATTAAACTGAATACAAATGTGAATTGATGAAGGGTCTATCGATAGCCAATCAATTTGATTTTTTACAGCATATTCTACTCAATTTTATTTAAAAATTAAATAATTCAGATTATCAAAATAAAATCCAAAATACTTTTCACGAGCTGCACAACAGTGACTCCAACTTCGTATATTTATAGGGAAATTCTATTATACATCATTGGTGTGTGTCATATGTCCCTAATCACCATGTTGTTGGTAGTCTTTGATTATGACTTAGGTTTGATTTGATTATGTCTTAAGTATACATATTGTGATGTTCCATTATGATTATTTTTTTTGAAATAATTATAACACAAAGGATTCTGTTACAAATGTCAAAATGTCTTTAGTTATACAAGGTGTGTACCATAGCATAACATTTATATATTGGGAGCAGCTCTTTTTAAGACACCATCTTCGTCGTTACTGTCGAGACTTTATCTTGTGGGTTGGTGGAGTCCCACGATAGTGATTTGAAGTATTTACCTTATAAGTCTCGAAGAGAAAAATATATTAGCAATGTTAGGGATTCATATTTTTAGATTCACAAAAATGTGTCAAGGAAGTTAGATCATATATCATTAGATCTGTAATAAATTAAAAATTGACACATATGATACCACATCATTGTGGATACAATTGTGAAAGTTTTTTGTGGGTCTTAAATATTTTCCAAAATATATGTGCAAAAAATCAACTTCATCAAAAATCGATAGACACACCAATTAATCGTCATTTATTTTATGAAAATGATCGTAAATACGATTTAAAACCAAAACCATTCATTTTATAAAATAAAATACGATAAGTTAGATGTCCGATTGAGCTCATTTTTTACAGGTATATTTTTCACTTAGAGACCTATGAGATGAACGGTTGGATTACCGTCATGGGAGATAGGACTCACAAAATAGAGTCTTGAGATTTATGGAGAATATAAAGTTTTGAGGGAAGCTCATATATATTGGGTAGGATGTGTGCAATTCATTATGGTTTGAGAATAAAATTAAAACTAAACCGTGGATAGTAGGTTGACAAATTTGCGATCCGTAACCAAACCACAGTTTGAACGGTTCAACCTATTAGTTGATTGAATTAAACAATTATTAAGTTTTTGTTTAATATATAATATTAATTTGTATAATATTTTTCTTATATATAGCACTAAATGATTTTACATAATACTTTTCATATATGATATTAATTTGTATTAAATTTTACATCTCAAATCTCTCTCACATTGATTTTTACTTTAATATTTTATTAGATGTAAACATATATATATATATATATATATTTATGACGGGGTGAGGTAGTTTCGAAAGTAGATTATAAATTTCAAATTGCAGATCAAATAAAATTATGGTTAGCGAGCAGATTGGTATACATTGAGCGATATTTTGCACAATCTTAATATTAGAATTGGCTTCTTTTCAATCCCCATTTGAACGGGATGGTGTTGTCCGGACCCGTGGAATTCACCACGGTTCCTGTTTCAATGATCGAAACGTTCATTTTGTAAAGTCCTTCATCTGTATGAAAAAAAATTAAATCGAACCAATGATTGTAAACTCTTCATTTTATTATGTTTGTTTTCACACACACACACACACACAAAAATTAGACAAGTATTTTTAAAAAAAAATAGGTAATCAGTTTTTTTTTTTTTTAAGAGACAAATACGATAAAATAAAATAATATGGATAAAAAATTTTACAAAATGAATTATTCGGATTGTCAAAATTAAACTCATGATAAATCTTATGAATCTAAATATAAATTTTAGACCCAATAAAAACTCAACTCAACTTATCTTCCTTGCAATCCCATTTTACACCTAAAGAGACAAAACAAACAACTAAAATCTTCAAAAACCAAAACTTTGATACTGAATTAAATCACCTATAATTCCAAAAATTAAAATGAACCAACAACCTCTATCAAAGAGGGGTACCCTAAGTGCCTGCTATAATGGAACAGGTTATGTCACATGTGAACACCTTTCCTATATTTCTGTTTTTTATAAAGAAGGCCAGCTAAGAAGAGTGGCCACCCAACATTATATATATGCATAACTAATTTCAATGTTTTTGAAAATCCCAAGGACTCCAAAACTAGTTGTTGAGGACTGTGGAAAGAGCACACCCCATCTGGGTATGTCATCTTCAAAAACTTTCAAAATCAGCTAGGATAGGATGATATGGACAATATTGCTCAGGCATGTGTTTTAAGAACAGTTTCAATAGGACTGCTATTTTAGCTGCCATAGGCATATATTATAGCAACCAGTCTCCAATTACAAGTTGTTACATTTTAGTATTGCTATTCTTAGAGCCACTCTAATAGAGGTGTTGTAGTGACTGTTATTGCTGAATTATAACAATTTTAACCACAAAAAAAAAAAAACAAATTCCAATGACATGTTAAAAGGGTTGCCAAAATATAACATTGCTAAATTTTGTGACAAAAGGTTTGACAAAATGCCAAAATTTAGCAAAAGCTTTCCTCTCTTTCATAATGGGGCGTACAAGTAATATTTTAATTTTATTTTTTGTGTAGAAAATAGAACAAACAGATAGTACATCATTCAGAGCAACATTGTTAGAATTGGACATTTTCACACTATTGTATTTTCAATACTTAACTTTGACCCCGTTTGGTGGAACTGTGGAAAAGTGATTATAACTTATAGTTTAACATCTTATAGCTTATAACTGTGAACATAAGCTGATTTTTGACTTATAAA
>NW_021036415.1:0-14648 GCF_004153795.1 Camellia sinensis
AGTCAACTACAAATAAATGCTCTCAAGGCTACAAGTTCCAAGGCTTGTGCTCGATTACAGAAAAATGATTATCGAAACCCATACGTTTTAAGCCCTTGGCTTATCCAAAACAACAACAAAACAAAAGCCATATGCCCTCAAAACACTTCACGCCTTCAATTTGGTGCAATCACTACATCTTTCCTTGTACAAAATCCACTAGGATGAGCATAAAACCTAGTAGGAAATTCTTAACAAAATATATACATTTTTACATAATCTTATGAGATGAATGCAAATGCCATGTCATGCTCAAAATACATACTTTTGCCTTTTGGAAAATCTTGTGCATAATGCCAATTTGACGACACAATGATCTAACAAATTCAATGTAATTTTCAAAGGGGTGATAAATACGACTTAGGTAATCTCTAGGTTGGTGTCTGCAAGTAGGCATAACAAGCACTATCAATCTCCACTTTACCGGTCTCTCACCAAAAGACATGTGGTATCTTCTCTAGGTATTGATCTAGTAGGAGTGATTTGCTCACCTTTGGCCTTTACAAAAGAGTTGTTGATCATCGAAGGCTATCTTTTGATCCGAGAAACTCGTGATTTGGAGCAAGTTCGTTTTCATCATCTTCTCCGTTGGTTGTCATCCTTTGAGGTAGGGATTCCTACTCACTCTTATGGTCCTTGACCTAGATTCTTAGTTGTTTTGATAGAGTGTTGAACTTGGGAAATTTTGGAACTTAGGGTTTCAAAATGTGTTAAAGAGGGTTGTGATTTTGGGCTCATAACAAATTTCACAAATAAATCTACCGAGAGATAAATAATAATACCACATTATATGCTTTCTCCACATGTTAATATCTATTTTTCCACTTGGTCATTTCAAGACCAACCAAAAATAAGCTATACAACTAGCTTCAATATCAACCATTTCTCGTTCTTCCATGGAATTTCCTCCTCATACACAATTATAGGAATTTCTCAATCATATATTCATCATAATACTGGACAAGCATAGATTTCACTTACCATTTTCCCAAAAAAATCCACAATCTCTAGGGTTTTCACAAAACTAGGTTTTTTCCTCATTTTTGAAAGGACTTTTCCAAGACAACATTCCTTCTTAACAATATAGTTCATATCCTCAAGAGTTTTTTTAAAAACATTGAGAAAACCCATTTTTAAAATCATTAAGAACTCATGAGCCAAAAATCAAGTTTCATTACTACAAGAAGAAGTTCCACAATCAACATAAATTTGCAAAAATGTATATATAAATTTAAGAGAATCCCTACCTCAATCTTTGGAGAAGAAGAGAGAAGAAAACCCCCAAATTTGACTGTGTTGAAATCTGATATCCACCGCACAAAACGTAGCCCTCGAGGAGTTCTCCAACTTTAATGAAGGAACTAGGGTCAAAGCTCTAATGGATTTGGAGAAATCAAAGGATTAATGTGTTTTGGTGAGAGTAATGTAGAGAGAATGAGGAGAAATATGTTTTAGAGAGAGAGAGATGAGAGAAAAATGAGGTGGGTGCTCAGCCGAAGAAAAGAAAAAGAGAAAATTTTCGAACACATCGCATTCCTGCACATGCGGTACCATTTCCGCATGTGTGGCGCATACCTTCCGTACGTGCGTCACTCTCTCCCGCACGTGCGGTTCACTTTCCGCACCTACCCTCCGCTTGTGCATCTAAAGCAGTGTTGAACCATCGACGACCTCACCTCACCACATGTGCGACCTCATCTCCAGTACGTGCGGTCTCACTTCCGTACGTGTGGTCCAAGCCCTACATGTGTGGTCTTGCCTCCACCTAGAAATTGCACTAGCTGAACCCGAGACACCCCTGATTCAATTTCATGCTTTCCGAAACAAGCAGAACTCAACTCTAGAATGAAATAAAGACGAGGATCCGAGGGAAGTTTCAAGAACAATGAACTCAAAAGGTCGACAAGACCTCAGATTAAATCCCGACACTCCTAACACGAGCAAGATAATCACAATTAAAGCAAAACAAGGTGGGTTATATACCCAGGCATCACATAGGGTAGTAGACAACACCCAATAGTCAACACTGGCAAAGACTTGTTACCTCAAACCACAAGCCTCCTACCTTTATTTATACAATTTCTGATTTGCCTCATGTTGAAAATAAAATCATGAATTGTGAAGTAATGTTCCTTAAACACTACTTAGAACCAAAGTGCAATCTTAACTTTTATCGGATCACATAAACCTGCAACATTTGGGTTAATAGCCCTGAAAATGCACTTATTTCGATGTTCTCATAGAGACCACAACATAGTAATAGGTAATGTTTTTCACATCATTCTCTCATTATTGCTGAGACTTTTCCCTACCCACCAGTTAAGGAGGGTCTCCACTGAGTTTGGTAATGCATGTTGCACATCATACCACTTTAACATCTCTGATCAAAACCTTCGGGGAAAAAAAAAAAAAAAAACTCTGACTGAACTCTCTAAGCAACTGAGCAATACAATAACACATGATTAAGTGAGTCACCCTTAGCTTTGGAAAAAAATACAAAGGGTTGATTCATTAGCATTAAGAACACCATTTATAGCGATCCCGGTTTTCCCTTTCTGTATTTGTTGTACTCCGGACTTTGGTTCTGTGGAGTTAGTGGTTGTATACCTTGTTATCATTCTTTAATTCCATATGTTTGAGTTTCAGGATGTGTTGGGCGTATTTCGAACAGGTAGGTTGAGTTTTGGTCTCAAGTGTAGTTGTCCAGGTTTTGGTGTTACGCTCGAGCGGGTCATTCTGCGCTCGAGCGGAGTTTGGTTTTTGGTTGTCCGCTCGAGCAGGCCTTCTTGCGCTCGAGCGAGGTTTACGCACTCCCAATATTTCGTGCCTCTGCAAAACTTCTGCAGGTGTGTTTTTCACGCTCGAGCAGGTCGCGCTCGAGCGGGTATATTGGCGCTCGAGCGGGTAGTGCTTTGTTTGTCAAAGTTCTGGGAGGGGGAAATCTACGCTCGAGATGGAAATATATCATGAATACTGAATATGATATAGAATTGTGGAATGTAGTATTGAAATTTGTGAAATTTCAGGGAATGCATAACTATAATGCGTGTTGTGGAAAATGTTGTAAATTGCCTCTTGAAAAGAGATGAGATGACCGGTAATGGGTCGAGTTGTTAAATTTCGCATTGTAATAATGTTGGGAATCGAGAAGATCTTGTTTTTTTTGAAAAACTGGTATTTAATTTGGGGGACGAAATTCTTTAAGGGGGGAAGGTTATAGCGATCCCGGTTTTCCCTTTCTGTATTTGTTGTACTCCGGACTTTGGTTCTATGGAGTTAGTGGTTGTATACCTTGTTATCATTCTTTAATTCCATATGTTTGAGTTTCAGGATGTGTTGGGCGTATTTCGAACAGGTAGGTTGAGTTTTGGTCTCAAGTGTAGTTGTCCAGGTTTTTGGTGTTACGCTCGAGCGGGTCATTCTGCGCTCGAGCGGAGTTTGGTTTTTGGTTGTCCGCTCGAGCAGGCCTTCTTGCGCTCGAGCGAGGTTTACACACTCCCAATATTTCGTGCCTCTGCAAAACTTCTGCAGGTGTGTTTTTCACGCTCGAGCAGGTCGCGCTCGAGCGGGTATATTGGCGCTCGAGCGGGTAGTGCTTTGTCTGTCAAAGTTCTGGGATGGGGAAATCTACACTCGAGCGGACTGGTTTTTGCGCTCGAGTGGATGATTTTTATTCTTGTGTCTTGGAGCTCGAGCGGGCTTTCTTGCGCTCGAGCGTGTCCAGATTTTTGTGCTTGACGCTCGAGCGTTCTATTCTCCGCTTGAGCGGGTCATACGTATATCAGTTGGCAGCTGGGCATTTTTGAATCACTTTTTACACTTCCTCTCTCTCTCTTACTTTCCCAAAATCGATTTTGAGAGCTCCTCTCTCTAGAATCTCCCTTCTCTCTAGGGTTTGATCGAGCTAGAGTGTCCCACTACCTTGTTGTTTTTGCAAAAAATGTGTTGATCGTCGAGGACTACGTTTTGATCCGAGAAATTGTTGAGTTGGAGCACTTTGTATTTCTTCATCTTCTCCATTTGAGCCCTAACTTCGAGGTAGGGATATCCTACTCCATCTTATGAGCTTTGTCTTTGAATTTTGGCATTTTGATATGTTAGGGTCGTTGGGTAATTTTGTGAAAGTTTGGGGTCATTGTGTAATTTTTCAAAAGATGGGGTTTCAAACATATAAACCTTTATGTATGCAATACATTGGAAAATGGACTCGGTGTTGAATTATTGATAAAAATGGAACCTTAGGGTTGGTGTTGCAATTATGGGAAAAAACCCTAATTGTTGATAAATTAATTTGTATAATTAATTTTGGGAAATGAGAAATTGAATAGGAAATATTCAAATTGGAAAGGTATGGGATTAAAGGGTGGAGTTGGATTAATTTATCGCTCACCTAGACAAATGTTAATATGTTATCCATTTGATGCCTTTATTTCCTATTTAGAGATAACTGTTTTGGGCTATCGGTGGAGGATGGTCTTGATTGTTGTAGACAATGCATGATGATTAGGCAAACTAAAACTAATCAATGGAATGTGTCATCAAATATGACGATTGGAATAATACATTAACCTTATGTATTGGTTGATTGTATGTATGATAATTGTTTATATGCACTATGTTGTGTGGGAGGAGATAAGGGATGTACTCCACGGTTTAGGGGAAGATAGGGATGGACCTCTAAACCGGAAATTGTTTTCCATTGATACAGCACTACAATGTGTATCATATGTGAAGTATGGAAGTGTTTTTGTTATATGGATACAGCACTAAAATGTGTACCATTTGTGAAGTATGGAAGTGGTTTTATGTGTTATTGATACAGCACCAAAATGTGTATCCATCATGAATTGTGAAAGTATTTTAGTAATGAGATGTAACCTCATTAAATTGCTCGGCCAGGTTCTGAGCCTTGTTTTCAAACTTAAAGTTGAGTAAGAAACGGAAAATGTGATATGACATGAGTTGGAGTATAAGTGTGAACCATCTATCGAATGCTATCATTTTAGTCATTGTTTATAGTTGGTTTAATATATTTCTACTGGGCTGTGGCTCACCCTATATGGGACATTACTTTAAGGTACAGGTAGCATGCCACCTCCAAGGACGTAGCTTAGGAGGCTTGAGGCTGTTGGATTCTTTTGTTGTTTTGTTGTATTACATGTTTATCAAGCCAAGGGCTTTCTTTGTATAGAGTTAGTACTCTCTTTTTGTAACCAAGTGTTGACTTGGAAAGTTGTTGGCTAATTTAGTAACTTTTTGGCTAATTGGCTAAAAAGTAAGTCCCCAAACGGGGCCTAAGAAACAGAAAATGTGATATGACATGAATTGGAGTATAAGTGTGAACCATCTATCGAATGCTATCATTTTAGTCATTGTTTATAGTTGGTTTAATATATTTATACTAGGTTGTGGCTCACCCTATATGGGACATTATTTTGAGGTACAGGTAGCATGCCGCCTCCAAGGACGTAGCTTAGGAGGCTTGAGGCTGTTGGATTCTTTTGTTGTTTTGTTGTATTACATGTTTATCAAGCCAAGGACTTTTTTTGTATAGAGTTAGTACTCTCTTTTTGTAACCAAGTATTGACTTGGAAAGTTGTAAGCCCATAGGGCATTTACTTTTGATGTCAACATGTAATACATTTTGTAAGGACTACTCTGATGGAATATATTTATGCCTTATTCTCTTACGTTTAAGTATGCTATTGTTGGATGATTATGGGTTTATTTTGAGGGCGTTACAACTTGGTATCAGAGCGTACTGGGTTTGAATACTTTGGGTACGTGGAAAGTGATTAGTATCACAATGGGTTTGTCTCGCTTGTTAGAGACTTATGTGTGACAGTATGTGTCTATTTGATAACATGTTTATGTGACTACTTGGGTATGGGATTTAGTTTCTAGAATGTTGATTGGATCCTTGGGTTTCTGTGAGTCTTGTTAGAAAAGCACTTGATCAATGCTGTTTTTAACCGGAACTCTAGTAACGCCTCGAGACTATCATTATCCGAAAATGAAATTCGTAAGTGCTTATGTGTTTATGTGCTTACGTGGAGTGAATTAAAATTATCTATGTATTAGGACGTGAGTGTTATAGCTTCGGCGCATTTGTGAATGTGCTAACGTTCTTCGTTACCTTTATTAGGATGTCAGGACAAGGACGAGGAGGTAGACGTGGTAGGCATGGTAGGCAGGAGATGCCTTTACCGGATGATAATCCAGTGCAGCAGGAGGGGGTTGGCTAGGCCAATGTGGCTGAGCCAGCAGGTCAGGAGGCTATGGGCACTTTAGCCTGTGGGATAGCCGATGCTTTGAGGGGGTCTATGGGTATTCTCAGAGCTGAGAATCCAGTGCAGGCTCAAGTGCAGGCCCCGGTTGTTGATGTAGGGCTTTCCTTCTTGAAGAGGGAGTTCTTTCGGTCTAATTCGGACGAGTTTATTGGGGATCCGAAGGAGCCACTGAAGGCTGACGAGTGGTTAGAGTAAATAAGTAAGACGTTCGAGATGCTTGGCATCGAGGACGGAGCATTGAAAGTGACCTTGACATCCTTCCAGCTTAAAGGGGGTGCGGGTCAGTGGTGGAAATATATGAGTGGCCGTATTGGTGGCACGTGGGAGGCTTTTGTAGAGGCTTTCCAGGAGAAGTATTTGTCTCCAGCAGTCAGGGAGAAGTTGAGAGAACAGTTTTGCCAGCTCAAGCAGCTGAGTTTGTTTGTGACTGAGTTTGAGGCTGCTTTTACCAGTTTATCCAGGTTTGCACCTAAACTTGTGGCGTCCGAGGAACGCCGTTGCATCGAGTTTGAGAAGAAGTTGAGGCGCGACCTCAAGATGAGAGTTGGGGGTTCTATGACCCGAGATTATGGGCGCCTGGTTGATACTGCAGCCCATATGGAGATCATGATGCAAGAAGAGGAGGAAGGGCAGAAAGGCTCCAAGAGGAGTCAGGATGGTCAGGGTGATGGTAGGAGACATAGGGGTTCTAACCCTCAGCAGTCTCAGGGTGGTGTTGCTAGATCGACCTTTCCAGTGCCGAGTGCAGGCTCGGGGAGAGGCAATCAGGGAGATTTCATGTAACACTCTCAAAATAATAACATTAAACCCATCAATATAGACATGCATTGATATATAAAAGTTCCACATTCTTCTGTTCATCAGAGTCCCATTACCAAAAAGTATTACATGTTAACGACAAAAGCAAATGCCCTAAAGGCTTACAGCTTTCCAAGTTAACACTTGGTTACAACAAAAGAGTACTAACTCAAAACATATTAAGCCCTTGGCTCGAATTTACATGTAATACATCAAAATAAACAAAAAAAGAGTCTTCAACTCTCATCATCGTCCAAGCTATGTCCTTAGAGGTGTCATACTACCTGTACCTGAAAATATTATCCCATAAAGGGTGAGCCACAGCCCAGTAGAGATATGCTAAACACAGTATGAGCAATGACTAAGACATTAGCAATTGATAAATGTTTAACTTTCATAAACCAATTCATAATCCATTTCCATTCATGATCACTATGTTCATGTTTCATTTCAGTTTCCATTTCTTATCAATTTCACAATTCACATTAATGGCTCAGAACCTGACCAACCACTTATATGAGACAAAGACTCACATTAAACATTTTCCATTTTTACAATAGATAAACACACTGGTTATATCAATATCTCAACAGATAAGCATACGAGCTGTATCCACATTTCAACAGATATGCATATTAGCTATATCAACACTTCCAATGACAAGCATATGAGCTATGTCAACAATTCCAAAGATAAGCATATGAGCTATATCAACACATTATCTGACAAGCATATGAGCTGTATCAGTGGAGTCCATCCCCTATCTCCTCCCACACAACATCCGGTTTAGAGGTCCATCCCTTATCTTCCCCTAAACCGTGGAGTACATCCCCTATCTCCTCCCACACACACACACATATATATATACACAAAGGTCATATACGCAATCCATCAATACATAACGTTAATGTATTCTACCAACCGTCATATTCCATGACATATCCAATTGATTAGTTTTAGTTTGCCTAATCATCATGCATTGTCTACAACAATCAAAACTACCCTCCACCGGTAGTCCAAGCAATTATTTCTAAACAGATAATAAAAGCTCCAACAGATAAAATATCGATGTTTTCAAAAGTGAGCGTTTTATGAATCTAACTCCACTATTCAACCATACAATGAACCGATTTCATTATTTCCAACTTAATTCCATAAGTTTACAATTTTCCCAAATTAATTATGTCAATTAATTTATACAACAATTTAGGGTTTTCTACCCCATTTCCCAATATTGACCCAATGGCCTAATTTCAACAACCAACAACTATATCATCACTTTGAAACCCAAAATACAAGTTATGAGCCCAAATCACAAAACCCTTTTTACACATTTTGAATACCCTAAGTCCCAAATTTCCCAAGTTCAACACTCTATCAAAAACAACTAAAAATCTAGGTCAAGGACCATAGAAGTGAGTAGGAATCCCTACCTCAAGAGATGACAACCAACGAAGAAGATGACGAAAACGAACTTGCCTCAAACCACGAGTTTCTTGGATCAAAAGATAGCCCTCGATGATCAACAACTCTTTTGTAAAGGCCAAGGGTGAGGAAAACACCCTAGCTAGGCCAATATCTAGAGAGAAGGCAAGGTTTTAGAGAGAGAGGCTCTCAAATGGCCTTTTTGAAAAGTAAGAGAGAGAAAGGAATGAGAAAGTGATTTAAAACTGTCCCACAGTCAACTGATATACGACATTCCCGCTCGAGCGGAAAACACAACGCTCGAGCGTCAAGAACAAAAACTAGGTCGCTCGAGCGCAATAAGACCCGCTCCGAGTGCCAAGACACAAGAATAAAACACATCCCGCTCGAGCGCGAAAACCAGTCCGCTCGAGCGTAGATTCCGACCCTCCCATAACTACACCGAAAAAGTACTACCGCTCGAGCGTCAGAAATCCCCGCCGAGCGCCACCGCTCGAGCGTAAAGAAACCCGCTCGAGCGTAAAATCACACACTGTAGAAGTTTGCAGGGACAACGAAAAACTGGGATGTGCAATCCCCGCTCGAGCGCAGAAAGACCCGCTCGAGCGGACCGGCCTAAAAACTGGGCAATAAGGAAATATGAAACCAAGGCCTAACCAACCTGTAACACCCCGCCCAAAACATCCTAAAACTGAATCAGCGGAATTAAGGACGACAACAAGATAGATACAACTACCACTTCACGGAACCAAGTCCGGACACAAACAGAATAATAGAGGGACAACCGGGATCTCTATATTTCACTTGTTACAAGTATGGTCAGCTAGGCCACAAAGCTTCGGTTTGCCGCACAAAGGAGAGGAGGTCAGAGAGCTGCTTCTTCTTCGGCTCGACCTCAAGGCCAGAGTCAGGGCAAGAGGCCAGCCTTTGTCTTTGCTATCAGTGTGGTTAGCCTGGGCACCTGAAGAAGGTTTTGCCCACAGTTGAGTGCGACTTCGGGAGCGTCTAGTTCTAGGCAGACGTAGGGTTTTCAGCCAGCTCAGTCTGTGGCAGGCTTTGAGGGCCAATCCGGGAGCTTCGTCGTCCTAGTCTGTGCAGTAGTCGTATGCTCGCGAGGGTGAGCAGGTGGATCAGGGCCTACAAGGTGCGTGTAATGCTGTTACCGCGGGCAAGACCTAGTTATCAGCTCCATTTGTTGTGAGAGGTTACTTTCTGTTTTGCAACTCGGTTGCTAGTGTGCTGATTGATACGTGTGCATCTCATTCCTTTGTATCTGCTGCGGATTTGTATCTGTTTTGGAATTGGAGTTGGGCACAGTTAGCATCTCCTATAAATGTATTGTATCACCTGTTGAGGGTGAATATGATTTTGAAACAAGGATGTAGAGATTGGTGATATAGAGGCAACCGGATTGCAGGCTTCTATTTCCTTTTGTAGTTATGCCCATGAAGGGTTTTGATGTTATTTTGGGTATGGACTGGCTATCGTCATTATCCGGACTGTTTATTGATTGCTACCGCCAGAGAGGTCACAGTATGTACCCGAGCGGGAGGTTTCCATTTCTTGGGGGATCGGGTTGGTATGTGTTGCCACCGGTAATACTGATTGCGAGGGTGGAAGTGAGCTTAGTGGTCTTCTTACTAGCCTTTGAGAGGTTGAGTGTTGATGAGACCCAGGTTGTAATTACTGAGGGTGGTTGTGAGTATTCGGATGTTTTTTCTTGAGGATCTCATTAGTTTGCCACCTCACCGAGAGATAGAGTTCTCTATTGATTTAACTGCCCGGCACGGCGCCGGATTTTTATGGCACCATTATCGTTTTGCCCCCAGCCAGAGTTGAGTGGAGTTTGAAGATTCAGCTCCAGGAGTTCTGGATAAGGCTTTATTCCGCCCTAGTGTTTTCCGTAGGGGGGAGCACCGGCCCTCTTTGCCAAAAAGAAAGCTGGTGCCTTGAGAACTTTAGTATCGACTCCCAGGAAGTTGATCGGGCCAAGGTCAAGAATAAGATACCACTATGCCGCGTATAGATGATTTGTTTTGACCAGTTGAAGGGTTTCCCGTTGTTTCTCCTAAGATAAGACTTGAGATGCGTACCACCAGTTGAAGGTCAAGGAGGAGGATATTCCAAAGACAGCATTCCGTACGCGGTATGGCCACTATGAGTTTCTGGTGATGCCTTTGGGCTCCACCAATGCACCGGCGAGTCTTTATGGACTTGATGAACCGGATCTTCGGGAATTCTTAGATCGCTTTGTGTCGTCCTTCGTGGACGACATTCTGTATTTATTCGCCTTCTGAAGAGGAGCACGAGAAACACTTGAGAAGTGGTGCTTGAATTGCTTTAGAGCCCATAGGTTTGGTATGGCCAAAGTTTGGGAAGTGTGAGTTCTGGCTAGGAGAAGTCAAGTTCTTAGGCCATCTGGTAATCTGCGGGGAAGGGGTGTCTATTGATACATCCAAGGTAGTGGCAGTGCAAGATTAGGCAACAGCCTAAGAGTGTTTTTGAGGATCCGCAGTTTTCTAGGATTAGCTAGTTTACCGTAGGTTTGTGAAAGATTTCTCCAGGCTAGCTTTCGTCGTTGACTAGATGACGCGGAAAGGGGTCAAGTTTGTATGGAGTGAGACTTGTGAAAAGTCGTTCAAAGAGTTGAAAGTTAGATTGACCACCGCTCCGGTTTTGATTATTTCCGGAGAAGAGGTTTGGGTATTATGCAGTTTATTGTGATGGCCTCACGAGAGGTTTGGTTATTGCCGTGTTGAGATGCAAGAGGAGGAAAGTGGTTGCCTATGGCTCACGTCCCAATTGAAAATTGTCACGACCCCAAACCCGGCCCTATGGTTTATGCAACGTAATCCGGCCATAATGTCACGAGATTACCGAAGGCCTGCAGAAACAGTAATACGGAGTTAAAAAAAAAAAAAAAAAAAAAAAAAAAGAGTACAGGGCTGGCGGAGACGGGAAGCAATACATGTAAATAAATAGTGTCCAATTTGAGCTGTGACAGTCTGTATGCAAAAGGCTTTTCATAATCTCTATACATACCAGTACAGGACAGTATATCACAATATTTCACAATCTTGCGTCTAGGACTCGACCCTAAGATTAAACAGTAACAGTAACACTTGGTCTGTACAGAACAGTAAAACAGTACAGAAGGGGGAAAAACAAACAAGACACCCCCAAGCCATAGCATGGCATCGGAACCTCGGAGTGAGGCACAAAGGCTGGCTTGACAAACTGGAGTTACCCTGACGCTCCTAGCTCCGATCTGGTGCCTGTACACTACATATATATATGAGCAGTGGACTTAAAGCCCAGTGAATAACATAAAGCGTAAAGGCGGTTTAGGAAATGAAATGTCCCTTTACAGTAAATGAAAACAGTTCGAGTTCAAATCAGTATTTCAGTTGTTTTCAGTAACAGTAACAGTCATCTGTGGTACATCCATTAGCTAACAGTAAGCTAGTAGTCTTAAAGACCGAACAGTAATGATGGCCATCAGTCGTAAACAGGTCCAGTGGCTTCCACGAGGGAACGATCAAGAGATCTCTGTAAAGTTAACGTAACAGTAAACAGTAGGTACTAAGGGATCGCACAGTACAGTTCAGAAATAAAGGACATACATTTTCATCCAGTAATACCAGTTCAGTAAACAGTTCAGCTCCTCAGTATTCAAAAGATTCAGTTTGAACATATCTTTACACAATGTGTTACTCACAGAGTTCTGGGCTACAGTATGCCTAGAGCGTGTCTCCCCAGTTGCCAACCCTACACAGTTCACCAGGTTGAACACACTAAGCTACACAGTTTGGGAAATCTCATACTTAATCCCTAATTTGCCTTGGGTGTGTTCATACAACGATATCCTCATCTAAATGTCTTAAACTAGGCCTAAGAATGCCTAGGATGGGATGAGGATGCAAAAATAACACTTAGAAAACATTTTGCAAACTTTGCTGAAAATAGGGGCTTCGCTCGAGCGAGACTTTCTACGCTCGAGCGTAAGTTCCAAAATTCAAAGGCTTCGCTCGGAGCGAGAGAATCCTTCGCTCGAGCGGTCTGCAAAACAGTAAAAAGTACTGGATGCTGAAATTTTAACGCAGCGAGTCGTCGCTGCGATGGTCGCTCGAGCGGAGCCCTGGACAAAGGTTGCTCGCTCGAGCGGGGAATCCTCTTCGCTCGAGCGAGGAAAGCCTCCAAATCTGGAATTTCAGTCTGCCTCCCAAGCTCAAACCAAGCATTCAACCACTCCCAACTCGACCTTCTTGGGCCCAAATTCTGGAAAACATCATTAAATATTCAATGTATAGTACAAGTTTCAAAGCTCAATTTATAATTCAAGCCCAAAGGTTGAGTCAATTAAACCACATTCAACCCCTTTTTTCAAGAAAGTACAACATTTAACATGTTCATGCATGAAGGTTTCAAACCAATTGAATCTTCAAAGTTTGAATGCAAATGAGCCTCATTTCTTTTCAAACCAGTTGGAAATCATGGTCTAAGTAACAACATATAAGCATGCATCAACTAATGTTCCATGTAATCAATACCTCAAAAATGCACAATACCAACATGCATGCAAGAATGACTTCAATCCATCATTAATGAACCAAATCAATGACTAGCTCTACAAATTAAACAATGAATCATGCAAGAATGACTCAAGACAGCAACAAGAAGAATGGATGTCCTAAGTTAGTCTTTGTAATTCAAGGTCTAGGAGCTCAAAGTAGCATAACTATCAATTCTCAAACAATTCAAAGCGCATCCAAGATGAAAACAACTCCTCAGTCTCTCTCTCCTCTAAGGTCGGTTGGGCAAGAAGAGGAGAAGAAATGTTTGGTTTGATCAGCATACGTGGAGTGGTAACAAGGCTCAAGTGTGTGTATATGAGATAGTGGGCAAAATGGGTAAATATGGCAACCTCCTTAATTGGCTTATTTTTATCTAAATTTAATCATACCTAATCAGTTTTCAGATAAATATACCATAAAAATCACATTAATTATGAGGGTCCACGGAAACATCAATCGGTTTCTTAATTCGGCCGCGATAAGGCCTTCAATTAGCATTTAGTTTAAATATATAAACATAACAGATAATCGACAATCAAAACAGATAGGAATGCAATTAAACTACATATACCTGCAGTCAATTCAGTTCAATTTCAGTGCAGTCATTTCAGATATTTCATCAGTTCGATTCATCAGTTAGGTTATTCAGTTTCCGTTTAACAGTAATCGCGCTGGCTGAAGTTCGTCAGCGGTAAGTTTTAGGTATATCTGATGGTCATACGCACACAAGCGAGGCCCCCCGAATGGAAGCCGTACACAATCTTGGCATTATATTGGACCAAAAATGTTTCCTAAAGCTGTGGGTTTCTACCGGCGAGTAAGGATGTATACGGACGACCCGCGCCGCGATAGGTGTATCTCTTGGCCCCGAAGGTTTTGTCAGAGATGTTAAAGTGGTATGATGTGCAACATGCATTACCAAACTCAGTGGATGACCTCCTTACTGTGGGTAGGGAAATGTCTCAGCAATAATGAGAGAATGATGTGAAAAACATTACCTATTACTATGTTGTGTCTCTATGAGAACATCGAAATAAGTGCATTTTCAGGGCTTAACCAAATGTTGCATGGTTTATGTGATCCGATAAAAGTAAGGATTGCACTTTGGTTCTAAGTAGTTTTAAGAAACATTACTCACAATTCATGATTTTATTTTCAAACATGAAGGCAAATCAGAAATTGTATAAATACAAGGTAGGAGGCTTGTGGTTTGAGGTAACAAGTCTTTGCAGTGTTGACTATTGGGTGGTTGTCTACTACCCTATGTGACATGCCTCGGGTATATAACCCACCTTGTTTTGCTTTAAAGTTGGTGATTATTCTTGCTCGTGTTAGGAGGGTCCCCGGGATTTAATCTGAGGTCTTGTCGACCTTTGAGTTCATTGTTCTTGAAACCTATCCTCGGATCCTCGTCTTTTATATTCATTCTAGAGTTGAGTCTAGCTTGTTTCGGAAAGCATGAAATGAATCAGGGGTGCCTCGGGTTTCAGCTAGTGCAAATTAAACTATACAAAAAAACGGC
>NW_021036416.1:0-15457 GCF_004153795.1 Camellia sinensis
TATTACCAGTTGGTTAAGCCCTCTCCGATGATAGAAACTTGTATAGTTGCGCTATATAAACGGTGTATATCACCCTGCCATGTCTAATCTGCATGATGGGTTTTATGTATTTTTTTTGAGGGCGTGTGGTACATATCACATTAAAGGAAATAAAAGGCGAGATCGTCACGGTTTGATTATTGAGATGCACGACTCTTAGCCATAGTTGTCTCTCTTGTGCGCACTCAATTTTTTAATTATAAAAGAATTTGCATCACTACCCTATTTGATATATATATTAGTCCTTAATACTTAAAATCTATACTCATATAAAAATGAGTTAAAACAAGAGAAGTTACTTTGGTCGGGCGTAACCCTCAGTTATATCACAACCCCTAGGTACAAGCTCTCATCGGATTTGTCTCTCTCAATCAAGGGAGTAATTCAACTCACTCAATACTGGACAGCGTGGTTAACATATCGAGCATAAGCATAATTAGTGAGAGATATGATGAACGCACATAAACTCCTGGATAACTTCCCAATATCTCACTATACACTAGAGATGGCAGATAGCACAAAAATGCAGCAGATATTCTAGAGCAGTATTTAATAGATTCGCAACCAAATTAAGTAGTATCAAAATCAAACACTAAGCATAGATCCGTGAGTGATTATAAGAAAAAGTAATCTTTAGTTATTTTTAAAGAAATGCCTTTACTACACTAGAATTGTCTGATGGATGGTGAGGCTCTTTAAAGAGATGTGTAGCGTAGGATCAGAAATGCACTCAACACTTTTTGCGTTATCATGACATGTAAATGCGCCCGTAGGCCCTGATGCCGATGAATCATCCCATAATTAGCACTACCAAACTCATAAACTAAGGATATAATGACCTAAGAAGTGTTCCGTTCCCACTCGTGCTAGACAGTACTAGAGGGATGAGGAGCCTTCCCGGATTGGTAGCTCTCAGCGAGAGTCCTGACTAGACCAAAGTCTTCTGGTAGTGTCTCTCGATGACATGTATTAAATCTCTGCATCTTCTAGTTGAACCAAGTGCAGACTCCCGTTGATGCTCTTTTCAGAATTGGCACTCAACTGCGGGCAAAACTCCTTCAGGTGCCGGAACTAGAGAGAACACTGACTAGTCAAACGTACAAAGACTAGAGACCCATGCCTGACTCCTAGAGGCTCTCCTAAGGTCTAGTTTACGATATAGATTGTTCACGCTCGCTCGATCACCACTTCCTCTGCATACTCGACGAGCAGGTGAAAACCCAGAAAAATTAACCTTATCTGAGAACAAACCAGCTGGCTACACTTGTATAACAGTCGTGAAACTCAGCCCACCTGGGACTTATCCTCCATGTCATCAGAGAGACAATGACACAATCAGGCACATAGAGAAAGGAAATACGACCTAAGGCCAAACTCTACATCTGAGAATGACTGAGTCTTTTAGTGACACAACTAACATGTGTCTATCCTTCTCCTGTCTCAACTGACAAATCATTGAGTCCTCTTAGAGTCCTCTTCTTGGTCCCCTCAATTCCTTACTCCTGCATCATGATTGACTCCAATATAAAATCAATGCTCTTACGCCAACCCAACCATTGCCTATTTTAATTTTAAAGTTTCTAATAGTTTCTCATTCGAAAAAAGCTATAGCGTGCATTTATTGAAAGTTAATAAATCTCCGCACAAGAAAATAAGAAAGGACGATATACACCACTCCCTAACCATCTCATCTTTTTGTATATGTACCACGCAATTAAAGATCTTAATATTCCTTGTCTACATATCACAAAGCTTTCATAAACGCTTTTCGTCAAAGGCTCGTGTGTACTGCGCAAACCCAACATTATTTAATAAAAAAGTCAAAAGTCATTACAATTTGTTCAAGATCATTCTTCTTCAGGTATGCATATTTGGAAAGACTATGGTAAAAAGTTAATAGTACCTCTAATACTATCTAACCTAACTTGAATCAAATGCACTGCTGTTTATAAGCTGAGCATAATATAATCATTGTTCTCATTAGACTTCTATCCTATGACAAGCTTGTAAGATCATAAAAATAACATAACTATCTCCGTGAGGACTAACAGCATACAACTAATATACGACCACTTCCTATGCAACGCTACCTAACAAACCACTTTGGCCCTATCCTCGTGTCTCAACACCTCACCATTGACCCAGTATTCTTCCTCATATACAAGCTTGTGATAAAGAGAAATTAAGCTCCACGATGAAACACTTATTCTCCTAAGAGCCCCATCTCGATGTAATTAACTACCTCCCAGACATTTTCTCTACTAACATCTACATTCACCAAACTACTCCATGCTCCTTGGATCCCCAACATGATAATACATCCGAGAGATTTAGTACCGTGAAGTGACGAAAATTCCCCTCCCATATTCAAAGAAAGAATAGGTCACATACCTTCACGCAACCTGTTAACGTCAACTTATTTGAGATATACCCTCAAAGAAGTACACCTCAACTTATCTTCTCGTGGGCCAAGGCGATCCTTCAGCTCTGTAGACTTGACTCTGCGACTTGTGACTTCCCGAACTACACCGTTAGCTGATTGACAATATCTATTTCCGAATGCATTTGCTACTGTATAACGCGGTCATGCACTCGTGGTTAAAGGTGACCTCACTATGGACACTACCAGTGCGCTGCCACGCTTACCACGAGCCTCGTGGCTCGAATTTGCCTAAGTAAAGGTAAACTCCGAGGGAGAGTGTATAAAGGACTACACTTCATAATCAATGTATCAACCGAGATATAAATATCATTTCGCGACGTCCTAATACGGTCCGTAATACGAATATGGCCAATACCAATAACTTCCTTGCGCACAGCATAAGCATTATAACATCGAGCAATTTAGCACTTACGGAATTCATTTTTCGGGCATGACATTTGTTTAGAGTACTGTCGAGATGTGTATTAAACTAATGATAGTCCGGTTTTTTGTTATACATAATTGACCATCCTATCCATGTAGACTTTCACTAGTAATGACCCCAAGGATATACAAAATCAATCTTTCAAAAGTATCATAACATAAAAGTACCCATACCCATACATAGTTCATAATAAGTGACATAGTTATCAATTAATCAATCATATAGCTAATTTATTAACACTACATTCATAAAGTTCTCTCTCTTCTAATGCATAAGACCATAAAAGAGACAAACCACGATATTGTAGATCCATGAGCAGTTCCAACTACTAAATACAACAACGTAGGACCAAAGTTAGGTAATCCTCTCTACACTCTGCGTAGGCTTTGGCACACACGTCTGCTCAACGGCCCTCCTCTTGCGCTCCTCCTTGAAGGCCTTCAGGCCCTACTTCTACTGGCCTCAGCAAAAATATATATACTTATATTAATCGAACGTCATATTTTATGATTTATCAAACTCTCATCTCAATATATACCTGTAAAACATAAAATTTTACTAGAAGATCGAACGTTCTTCCAAATATCAATTACGAGATATAGTTCATATTTGCTTACAAGTTACGGACATAATTAAACAATGCATATATAATGTCAAAAATGTCCCTCTACGGGACATAATAAATTAGCTTTCCATATGTATAAAGCGCTGTTACTAATCAAGAATTATTATCTCAACACTACTTCTCACTAGTATACTACATTAAGCCCTATGGCTTTCTCAGAATATTATACATGTAAATTATTACATTAACCAAGGAAAGTGAATAATAAGACAACAAAAGTATGTCACTCCCAACTAGGCGACCTCATACCAAGTCTTATTGTAACTGGAATATAGATTGAACACAATGCTTACCTTGACCTGATAGATGATTGTATTCCCAACAAATATAGGGTTGAGGGCCAGCTAAAGAACGTAAGCAGGCACATCAGTGACTAAAAGCCAAATGCTAAAGTGACCGAGACAAGTCGTGACAGTACAAGAGAGTAGCAGTTCGCATATAGGGAGTGACGTCGTGCGTGCACAACAAAATGAAATACAATACACACAGAGTGTTCATCTGTAACGATTTCAGCAGATGCAGTGACATACAAGTCTATGTCACGTGGTGGGTGTACATTTTGCGTCACACCCATTTAATTTTAATTATAAGTAGGCACAACACTTGAGTCGCCTATATGTATGCAAGAACATCCCAACAGAACCGATAAGATAATGAACGCTGCTGATCTCGACCACCTATATCTTCGTAAGACAAGCCTATTTATAGACGACCTGGTTATTTTACTCTACTTCTCAAAGATAAGCCGCTTAACTCAAACGTGGCTCTGGCCTCGACTCCCAAGTTCCCCATCTCCTCTCTAGATCCAGTCATATATAGTACGCCTGTACTCCGTCACGAGCTTGGCCTTTCAGCTCCCCACATTCTCCGCCTTACCTCCATCAACCAGGCAACCTCCGAGCTATGCAGAGACGGGTCTCCGAATTCCCGCATCTATCTCCATCCGCGATGTTGTGACATCCCCTCTCTATTATTATCTTTCTGCTTACAACACGAAGTGACGAGTAATAATAACTAGCAAGAAGAATATGTGCTATGACTACTACGAACGAGTGTTATTATGGTATAATCTCACCCAATTTAAATATAAATATCTTATTCATGTAGGTTCCAACCAGTTCTATAATAAATTTTAATGACTGTCCTTTTTCAAAATACGTTTTAGTGATTTAATAATTATTTGGAACTTTTAATTATTTTATCTATGTATATGATGTTTATCTCAAAAATTACTATTATTCATATCTTGTACACTTTTCCTCAATATTCTGATAGCCTCTAAAAGCACGCCTCTAATTTTCACAAGAGAACTATAAATGAACAAAATTGGATAATAAATCAACATTTCGATTAGGCGAGCGTAAAGATTTCTCATCATCATATACACTCTCATTCTAATAGCTCTCATTCCTTTTAACTATAGTTTCTACTTTTCTATCAATAATATTAAAAATCCACTCATTGTTTTAATTAATAATTTAAATAATTTGTATTATTTCTCTCTCTTTTCCCCCTCCTCCCTCCCCCCTTCCCCCGGGCTTTTTTTTTTTTTTTAAGGGGGTGGGTTTGTTTGGGGAGGCAGGGGGCCAGTTCCAACAGTTAATTATACAAATTAACAATCCAATGTAACTCTAGGGCATTTTCCATAATTAACATTTCAACCCCCATTGGTTCATTTCATCAGTGTTTCAACATTAATTTCATTCCTTCATTGCAAAAATGCAAGTGTGTGGCATTTAGGTTTTATATATTTAAAAACCCCAACTTTTGTAAAATTATACAAAGGCCCAAACTCTCTCAAAATTACCCAACAACTCCCAACATATCGAAATGCTAAAATTTAAAGACAAAGCTCATAAACAAGAGTAGGATATCCCTACCTCGAAGTTAGAGCTCGGATGGAGAAGAGACCAAAACCAAAGTGCTCCAAAAACCAAGATTTTCGGATCAAAACGATGCCCTCGACGATCAACACAACTTTTACAAAGGCCGAAGGGAAGGAGGGCACTCTAACTAGATCAAACCCTAGAGAGAAGGGAGTTTCTAGAGAGAGGGGCTCTCAAAAATGGGTTTTAGAAAAAGTAGGAGAGAGAAATAAAAGTAAAAAGTGATTTAAAATCACCCAGCGGATAACTCATATACGCACGACCCGCTCGAGCGTATAATAGAGCGCTCGAGCGTAAAGCACAAACATCTGGTTCCGCTCGAGCGCATAGATGACCGCTCGAGCGCCAAGAAACAAAAGCAAAACACACCCACTCGAGCGTGAAAAGTCAGTCCGCTCGAGCGCAGATTTTCATCACCCAGAACTTTTCAGGAAAAGAACTACCCGCTCGAGCGCCAACAATCCCGCTCGAACGCGACCCGCTCGAGCGCAAGAAACCCGCTCGAGCGTAGAAAACACACCTGCAGAAGTTTTGCAGGGTCACGAAATACTGGAAGTGTGTAGACCTCGCTCGAGCGCAGAATGACCCGCTTGAGCGTAACACCAAAAACCTGGACAACTAGATTTGAGACTAAGGTTCAACCAACCTACAATCCACCTGCCCAAAACATCCTAAAACTCACACTGGTGGAATCAAAAGATAACAACAAGGAACACAACCACCAACTTCACGGAACTAAGTCCGGAATACAACAGAACAGTAGAGGGACAACCGGGATCGCTATACAGCCCAGGTGCCTCAAGCAAAAGGCTTGCTTATGATCTTTTGTATTTTCTTTTGTTACTTTCATTGGTCATGGTAGACCATTTATGTGTGTGAGCTTTTGGTATAGCTGACTATGTGTTTGAATGATCTTGGATGTTTAAGATGTTAACTATTAATATGTGGTGTGAGTTATTATCAAATATATGAGAAATGTTTTTGATATGCCATATAAGCATAGCTCATTGAACAAAATTTTTAAGTTTGCTTCTGCTTTGGCCCCTTCATTACTATTAAGATACGTTTAAAATTGTTTGAGGTCGTAGGTAATCTCATGATTACTGGCCAGTTATGACCTTAATCTATAGAGATGGGATCCGGTCATGACAGAATACTTAAAGACTATACACCCCCCCCCATATCATATACACTTTTAGTTATACCATTTTCTTTTTTAGTTAGCAATTTTTTTTAAAAAAAAATATATGTCAATGGCCCTGTTTGGTAGAACTGTGAGAAAGTGATTATAGATTATAACTTAACAGATTATAGCTTATAGCTGTGAGCATAAGCTAGTAACCTGTTTGGTGTAACTGTGGGATTATAGATTTAAGCAGCAGAGTTGTGTTTGGTAAATAAGCTGTAAAATAGTTTTTTGCTGTGTAATTGTCATTTTTGCCCTTATGAATATAAAAATTATAATTTTGTCATTTTTTTCACTTTAAATTTTGAAAAAGTTATTTCATTAATGGAAGTTAATTAATTAGTATCTAATTTGGTACATTTTTACATTACTTCAAATTTATTTTTATTTATTTTTTATTTTTTTAATAATATTGAGTTCATAAGGGAACAAAAAAATGTCATTGCAATAAAAATACAATAAATTACTATTAAGGCAATAAAAATAAAATTTCCTAGATATTTAAAGAACTCCTAATTTCGTTTGCAAATTGACATACAAATATTATGTCTCCTCACTTCCATCTTGTTGTCATCACATACAACATCATTTCAATGGCGTGCTTGTTGAGATGAAGATCTTTCCTCTTCATTAGGCACATAATCCGTGAATCTATCATAAGAGTCAAATGCAATATCGCAGAACTCACTTCGTTGGATGAAATTATGAATTGCCATTGTTGCACAAACAAGTTTGACTTGGGTCAGCCACTTGTAGTTTGTTGGGATATCCTTTATCATCGATCATCTTGCTTTCCAAACCCCAAACGTTCTTTCTATTGCACTTCTAAGTGATTAATGCGATTGGTTGAATTTTTCTTATGCATTTTGGGGGGTGTACGGGGAGCAAATATTTCGGCAAGCCTGTACTCCTTTCTTCCGAGCTCCGTCGATGTCTGATCACCTGCGAGCAAGTAACGGTGAGCTACCCGGCGGTGTGTGGCCGGAAAAACCCTCCGACGATCAAGTTAGCACACACCTTAGGATGGATAGAGAGAAGGGAGAGTGAGTTCGAGTGTGAAAATTCCTTACAGAGATGTTCGTCTGTCGCGTATGGGGGGCGCCGACATGCTTATATACCTTCTGAGCCCCATATCCACTCCCAGTCATCTCCTGACACGTGGCTCTGCTATCCCATCTGTCAGCATAGATCTTGCTGAACATCACCTAATCTCAACTGCCTGACTTCACAGCTGGAGCTCGGCAGCCGAGCTGCTCTACCACGGCCATGCCATGCCTCATACCCAAGCATTTCCCTGGCAAACTCCAAGGTGGGACCGGGCTAGGAGGCATCTCGGCAAAGCCTAGCCCGAAGCACCCCGTGGTCAGCTTTCATGCCGGTCAAACGGTAACCTCGGCCGTCCGCGCCTTTTCGGGTGCCGGTTACTCGGCTTGTCTGGCTTCGGCTAACCTCGGACCGAGCATCCTGGTCCGACCGAGCACTCCCTTACTGAGCTGCTACATTACGGTCTGGGGCGGGACGCACTCGGCCCAAGTTCTGCCCGGCCCAAGTTCTGGCAGACCTCTGGGCGAACAGTCGATCATCTCGGCCCAATGCACTGCTGGGCCCTCAACCTGCTCGGTCGCTACCTCGGCCCAACTCCAGATCATAAATCACCCTCTCAATTGCCCCTTAATTCCGTCCGCGAAAGCGTGACTGGGATTATTCACTTCGACCGAGATAACATTTCTCCGGTCTTCAAGACGCCGAACCTCGACCGGGCTAGTTAACATAACTGTCTGCAAAATTGTCCGGTTATATTCCTCGGCTGACATTCTCTTCGTTGAAAGTAGCTCGGTTGGCTCTTCGTGTTTGCAACCCGTCGCTTCAGTCCTGTCATAACCATATATGGGGACACGTGGCGGGCTGCCATTGGTCATCGGGCAGCCAACCCGCCGTTTTTGCCAGAATTTGAATTTGGGCGGTCTCCTTCGCCTATACATAGATGCCCTTCTCAAACTTCAAATCTTCCTACTGCCATTTCGATATTCGACCTCAGAGCTCTCGCATCTTCATCCAGACTTGCTGCCATTCTTCGTGCTTGAAGGATTATTCTTCCTACTGCTATTTCGTCTCTCAACTCCAGAGCTCTAGCATTCTTGCCATTGACTCGTCTGCCATTCTTTGTGCTCGCGGGACTCGACCCTGCCCTTCACTGGTGAGTCCTCCTTCCTCCATTTGGTTGCTATTTTCTTTCATATTACACACATTAGGGCACAAAAACATAGCTATTAGGGCATAGGTCGTAGAATCCGTACTAAACCTCCCTCTGTTCTTGGTGTTCTTCTTCTTCCTGAAGAACACTGAAGAACTGGAGCGAACCGGGCTCCTGGTCTTCTTTTGATCCAAAAAACCAACCTGACCGAGCAAATAACATGTTTGTCTCAAACCCAGCAAAAACCGAGATAATCAAAAGGACTTGGTCGCTCAACCGGGCTAACATCTGGTCTGCTTGGGCGACCGGGCTCCTTAGAACAAACAACCGAGGTGGTTTGGCAGCCTTAATGACCGAGCTAAAATCCAGCTCCTTTTGCGCGACCGCGCTAACACTTACACTTGCCATCCTTTTCCTGCAGAGTCCAAGGGGACCACTGTCATTCCTGAGGCTCTCAGGACCGAGCGGCATCCAATAACCAGTGCCAAACCCCTCAGTCGGGATACACTAAGCCGGCCACAAATGGGGAAATTCTGCTTCCTAGTGGATACTCCGGCCGCGCTAGCTGCTTTCAGAGAGGATTACGGCATTCCGGCCGATGTTCATCTCGAACTGGCCGAAGAGGAGACCACTCCGTGGGGAAGAGTTGACCAATGCCCTTTCACCGTGCTCTCGATCGTTGAGGGGGGCCTCCGTTTTCCACTTAACCCTCTTATAACCGAGTTCCTCCGCCGCACCGGGCTGGCACCCACCCAAGTGTCCACCAATACCTATAGAATAATCAACGGCGTTCACGAATTGAACAATCGGCTAGGCACCAACTTGGGTCTAGCCGAGATATTGAGGCAATACACCATGGGCCACACCGAGGACGGTTTGGCTTATTACTTGAAGATCAGACCGGGCAAGGAAAAAATTGTGACCGGCACACCGGATAAAGATCTTCACGACGATGATTTTTTCTGGGTGTCGGGCAATTACGAAACAGCCGAGGTCCCGGGCTGGTTTATAAACAAGGGCTTCGGTTCTTCATGTAAGCCACTCAAACTTGCTCGGTTAGCTTTAGTCTTTACTTTGTAACTAACCGGTTTTCCTGTTTCTTTTGCAGCAATCCAAGCCTTGCAAGCCAACTATCAATTCCCCAACGTCAAAGCAATTCAGACCGTGCTTAGGTACCGTCACCGAGATTGCAACGATTTACTTGGCTATACACCGACATACAGGTATTCTGCTCCGCGCCGGAGTAGAGTGACTAACTTCCTTCGTGCTCCTTCGCCACCTCCAGATCCTTCCCTTCCTGACGTTCCCCTCATTCGCCTGACCGAGGAACAAGAAATGGCCAAGCGCAGCAGAATCAAGAACCTGCTCACCGCCACATCCGCCGAGGTACCGAGCGTAGTAACTCAGTCACCAGCCGCCGGTCAATCCAGTGGCGCTGTGGTCGCTCTTGCCACTCAATCCGCCGGGCAATCCAGCCGCGAACCCTCTGCACGACGTGCCGGAAAAAGAGCTCGGGCAGACCCGTCCGCCGAGCTGGTCACCGAGCTCACCACCAAGCACCCAACAGACGCCCCCGCCCCAGTGCCGGCCTGGCGCCCACATTTGAAGCACCGGGGTCAAGATATCCCGGCGACGGCTTCGATCAAGGCTGATAAAGAGCATCTGCTCGCCTTCGATCTGTCCAAAGCCCTGCTACTACCGAGCGACGTGGTCGGCAGCGACCACGTCCCCGACACTCGGTTGGTCAAATCGTCGGTGAAGTCTATGGCCAGGGTAAGTTGATGTTCCTTTGAAAATTTCACAAGTGTTTGCTCGGTTCCTTTTTTGCTCAGTCTCCTATCTAATCAACGTTGCTTTTGTTTTTGTAGGCCATTCAAAAACAACACCTGGTCTTGGAGCGTATCCACAGACTTAGGCAGAAAGCCATCGACACAGCCAGCCAGGTTGAAAGCCTTCAAGCCGAGCTCGGCCGGGCTAAGTCTTCTCTTGAGATGGCCAACTCCGACAATAACAGACTGCTCGGCCAGCTGGATGCAGCCGAGAAAAAACAAAACGAGCTCCAGACCGAGGTGGATACCCTCAAGAAATCGAAGAAGAAAGCTTGCCGGGCTGCAAACACCGCCGGTTTTAACGAGGCCGAGGAGAGCTACAAGAAGCAAGTCTTTGCAACACAAGACATCTACTTCAAAGCAGGCTGGAAGTCTGCCTGCGAACACCTTGGCCAAGGCTCCGACACCGACGTATTTGCCAACCCTCCTCCAGCTTCGCTACCGGTCTACCTTGTGCCTTACGCAAACGACGTATTCAGCGCTCTGCAAGCAGAGGCCGAGGAAGGACTTGAAGATGGAGAAGATGACACAGATTCTGAGGCAGAGGAGGCCGAGGTGCAAGAGCAGCCCGGCAATGCTGAGCCCGGTGCCCAAGACGTCAGTCCAACCATCAACCTTGATGCTGGCGAGGACGAGTTCACCAATCTGTCCCCCCTAGTTTAGTTCTGTTCTCTTTGTTCTTTTTTTGTAGTTTTGCTTCCAACTCTTTTGATGTAACCAGGCTCTGTCCCCACCTTTTGTAATGACTTTCTTTTCAATGAGAAACTCAGATTTTTCTAAGTGTTTGCACGGTAGTAATCAATTCCATCTTCAGCAAAATATCTCGGTATAACTCATCGTTTGAACAACACTTTGTCAACCGGAATCCATAACACGGTCGAAGCACTTCAGCATAACAAAACAAATTCATGAACCGAAATACCCATCTCGGTTGTAACAAAGTTGAACAAATCAACACTTCCAACCAAAGTACATCATCTCGGTTGGGAATCCTAAGTTGGACAAGACACCAACTCTTCCAACCGGAGTACGTCATCTCGGTTGGGAATGCGGAGTTGGACAAGACACCAACTCTTCCAACTGGAGTACGTCATCTCGGTTGGGTAATGCGGAGTTGGACAAGACACCAACTCTTCCAACCGGAGTACATCATCTCGGTTGGGAATGCGAAGTTGGACAAGACACCAACTCTTCCAACCGAAGTACATCATCTCGGTTGGGAATCCGAAGTTGGACAAGACACCAACTCTTCCAATATTAGTACATCATCTCGGTTGGGAATGCGAAGTTGGACAAGACACCAACTCTTCCAACCGGAGTACATCATCTCGGTCCGTAACATGAAAACAATAGTCCAAGTGCCAAAGCAAAATTACTTCTATAATTTGACAAAAAGAATTACATGCTGTGATACGAGCCAAAAAATTTCTTTGCACAAGAAAAGAAAGCAGAAGCTTAAAAATAATACAGTTTCAAGTTGGCCGCATTCCATGGCCGAGGTATTGCTCTTCCCTCTAAATCCTCCAAGTGGTAAGCCCCCTTGCCCGCCAGACCAGTGATCTTGTAGGGTTCTTCCCAATTTGCCCCTAGTTTGCCTTCTCCTGGCACCAGGGTGTTGCCTATAATCTTCCTCAAAACCCAATCACCAATTTTGAACGGTCTGGGGTGCACCATCTTGTTATACTTCTTTGAGAGCTCCTGTTGGTAGGCGGCCACATGGATGAGGGCCTTCTCCCGACGCTCGTCCACCAGGTCCAGTTCCAAGGCAATAGCCTCGGTGTTCAGCTCGGGCTCAAAACTCTCGCTTCTGAGGGTGGGCATTTCAACTTCCAAGGGTATGACCGCTTCCATGCCGTAAGCCAAAGCAAATGGAGTTTCCCCGGTGGAACGTCGCGGGGTTGTTCTGTATGCCCAAAGGATGCTAGGTAATTCCTCAGCCCATTTGCCCTTGGCCTTTTCCAGCCGTTTCTTCAACCCATCCAGTATAGTCTTGTTCGATGCTTCGGCTTGACCATTGGAATGCGGGTAAGCCGGGGTGGAGTTGTAGAATTCTATCTTCGAAATCTTCACAAATCCTCTGAATTAGGTCGTGACCGTCAAACTGGGTGCCATTGACAAGAAGATCAAAATCTTGGGACGCCAAAGCCGCGTAACCACGTTCTGCCAAGACAAATCGCTTCAACGTCCTTTCTCTTTAGAATATTGCCAAGGCTCAGCTTCAACCCACTTTGGAAGTAATCTTGGCCCGATGAAGAATTTCCGGTTCCCGGCGCCTGTGCAGTGGTCCCACTATATCGTACCCCCACATGGCGAAAGGCCAAGGACTGGTGAGGGGAGAGTTCCCTAGTCAGGACCACTGCCAACAGCGCCGGCACCGGACAATTCTTCATCGCGGCCACAGATTACTCACAAAGTGGTTGAAGCTGAGCCCTAGGCGAAAAATCATATAAAAGAAAAGACTTTGAGCGATTGTCTGGCAGATACGTGGTTACGCGGTTTTGGCGTCCCACCACAGATTTGTGATCTCTGCAAACAAGAAGCACCCAGTTTGACGGTCGCGCCTATTCAGATGGATTTGGTGAAGTTTGATAAGTAGAAATTCTACAACTCCACCCCTGGCTTACCCGCCATATCCATGAGTCACCAGCCGAAGCATCGAACAAATCATACTGATGGGTGAAGTAAACGCTGGAAAAGGCCAAAGGGCAAATGGGCTGAGAATATACCTAGCATCCTGTGGAAGCATACAGAACCACCCCGCGAACGTTCCCACCGGGGAAAACTCCATTTGCTCTTATGGCTTAAGGCATGGATGCGGTCATTAGCCATTAAGAGAGTTAGAAATGCCCACCTCTCAAGAACGACGAGTTTTTGAGAGCCCGAGCTGAACACGACTCGGCTATTGCCATTGAGACTGGACCGTGGAAGAGCCAGCGGGAGAAAGGCCCTCAATCCAATGTGGCCTGCGCCTAACCACACAGGAAGCTCCAAAGGAAGTAATACAAAGAAAGTACGGTGCACCCCAGACCGTTCAAAATTGGTGATTGGGTTTTGGAGAAGATTTATAGGAATGTCACCCTGGTGCCATGGGAAGAGAAAGGGCAAAACAGGGGGAGCAAATTGGGAAGAACCCAAAGATCACTGGTCGGCGGGCAAGGGCTTACCACTTGAGGATTTTAGAGGAGAAGGAGACCAATACCATCGCCATGGAATCTGCCAAACTTGAAACTGTAGTTATTTTTTAAGGCTCTCTCATATCTTTTTCTTGTGCAAAAGAAATTTTTTGGCTGGTATGCAACAACAAAGCAGTTAAAGCTTTTGCAAATTATAGAATAATTTTGCTTGGCACTTGAGCTATTGTTTTCATAGTTACGGACTCGAGATGATGTACTCCGTGGAAGAGTTGGTGTCTTGTCGCAACTTCGCATTCCCAACCGAGATATGTCTAATATTGGAAAGTTGTGTCTTGTCCAACTTCGAGCATCTCCCAACGAGATGTAATGGTACTTCGGTTGGAAAGAGTTGGTGTTTGTCCACTTCGGCATTCCCAACCGAGAATCTGATGGTAAACTACGACCGGTGGAAGAAGTTGGGTGTCAATTAGTCGCCAACTAAATCGCATTCCCAAAACCGAGAGTTGATGGTAACTCCGGTGTGAAGGTTGGTGTCTTGTCCAACTCCGCATTACCAACCCTGAGATGACGTACTCCCAAGTTGGAGAGTTGGTGTCTTGTCCAAACTCCGCATTCCCAACCGAGATGACGTAACTCCGGTTGGAAGAGTTGGTGTCCTTGCAAACTTTAGATTCCAACCAAGATGAAAGAATTTACTCCTTGGTTGGGAAGGTGATATATGGTTCAACTTATGTTACAACCGAATGTGGGTAATTGTCGGCTTCATGAAAAATTTGTTTTGTTATGCTGAAGTGCTTCGAGCGTGTTAGATCCGGTTGACAAAGGTTTGTTCGAAACGATGAGTTTACCGAGATATTTTGCTGAAGATGGAATTGATTGACACCTGTGCAAAACTTAGAAAAAATCTGAGTTCCTTCATTGAAAAAGAAAGTCATAATAAAGTGGGGACAGAGCCTGGTTACATCAAAATGAGTTGGAAGCAAACCACAAATACAAAAAAAGAAGACAAAGAGAACAGCAACTAAACTAGGGGGACAGATTCGTAAACTCGTCTCCGCCAAGCCAATAAGGTTAGGCTTGGACGACGTCTGGGCCACGGGCTCAGCATTGCCGGCGCTCCTTGGCACCTCGCCGTCCTCTGCGCTCAGAATCTGTGTCACTTCTCCATCTTCAAAGTCCTCCTCGGCCTCTGCTTGCCAGAGCGATGAATACTCGGCTTTGCGAAGGCACAAGGTTGAGACCGGAGCGAAAGCTGGACGATGGTGGCAAATACGTCGGTTCGAGCTTGGCCAAGGTGTCGCAGCAGACTCCAGCCTGATTGAAGTAGATTGTCTTGTGTTAGCTAAAGACTTGCTTGCTTGTAGCTTCCCGGCTCGTAATACCGCGGTGTTTGTGCAGCCCGGCAAGCTTTCTTCATTCGATTTCTTGAGGTATCCACCTGCGTCTGGAGCTCGTTTGTTTTTTCTCTCGGCGCATCCAGCTGGCGAGCAGTCTGTTTATGGTCGGAGTTGCCATCTCAAGAGAAAACTTAGCCCCGCGAGGCTCGGCTTGAAAAGGCTTTCAACCTGGCTTGGCTTGTGTCGATGCGCTTTTCCTGCTAAGTCGTGTGATACGCTCCCAAGACTCATGGGTTTTTTTTGAATGGCCTACAAAAGATCATAAAGCAAAGTGTCGGATTGAGAATAGGAGACTGACAA
>NW_021036417.1:0-13509 GCF_004153795.1 Camellia sinensis
GGCCTCAAACATGGCAAAAATTAAGAACACAAAGCTTCACAAGGCCTAAGCAAACATGCTAGAACAGTTTACACCTAAGGATTTAAGACAAAAAGTGCATTACAGGTAGTATGCCTAAGGCAGCATGGTGTATCCAAACCAACAAAAAACAGAGCAATTAATGACTAAATAGGCAAAAAAAAATGCCAGGCATGGTAACATAAGCTAGCAGTGCTCCCGAGAGCCAAAATGGTCCATTCAAGACAACAAGGAGAAGGGGTGGCCCTCTCCTTCTTGGATTCAGCAGCACCTACTTACCCCTAAATTCCCTCAGAGATTAGTGGTGGAGGGGCCCAAACCCAAGGTCTCGGAGCTTAACAAAATGCACAAAAATGAGCCTTATAGCTTAGAGGGTTCAAACAACCCATAACAACACAAAACTAAACCAAACTATTTAGAGGGCCTAACAACAGAACTTTTTGTATTATGCAAACAAACAAAAAGTGCAAAGATAGGTAAAATAGAATGCAAAATGAGGGTAAATGGACTGTTTCTTACCCTTCGTGACTTCTTAAGATGAAGCTCCAGCAGCTTCTTGAGCTCAAACAGCTCAAAGAACTCAGAACAACCTCGGCCCTCAAGAAACAGGAAAGGTGTACACTATGTGTTTTGTGCGATTATAACCAAACACACTATAACCACAAAGGTAATGAGAGAAGGTATAAGAGATAGAATATATATCTGAAACCTAAACCTAAACAGAGCCTCACAATGTTTCTCTATCTTCAGTCTCTAACCTAGACCAAGATGAGGGCTCTCTTACGAGAGCAATTCTGTAAAGCTTATAGGAAGCTAACAAGGAGCCATCACTAACATAACTGTGTATGGGGAACAAAATACATACCAGCTGTCTTAAAAAATTGCAAATAGCAAAGATGACATATCGCTGCTCCAAAAATTCCATTTGTAATGGAGTGCCCTGACCGCACAAGAAAGATGCGACGGCAATAGCCGATCGCAAAAACATCAGCCGGTGGCTTCTGCGCATGCGGTGATGTGTAACGATCCTCACACAGGCATTCATCCTCCCAAGTGGCAAACAAGTTTGGTGCAAACGCAGACACTAAACAAGTCGAGTCGAGATCCTGAGGAAGCGCGTAGCCGAACCTCCGGGAATCAACAAAACAAACATGGGAGAATCCGGGTGTTCAAACGTGCGTCCCAAAGTCTTAGGACGTAAAAATGGGTTTTACAACGAGGAGAAAAGTGCACACTGCTGTTAAGCTGTAGATGTTTTGTGTAATCACATTTAATAAAATTTATCGATTATTAATGTGTCACTATAACACAAGAACAATCAATCCGTTTGTGATGTCATTGATTCCTCTTAATGCGACAACAAAGTGCCTAACGTCCAAGCAATCGTGTCAATAATTCTTCCTATTCAATACATGTCCAATGTCAATCTAAACTGTTTGCTAAATTAATGGATATCTTTCTCTTGTTGAATGGTAGTTGTTCTTGTGTCTGGTTCTTGCAATCGTGTCATGTCTCGTATTAAAGGATCGCCGATCGTGGGTGTTCCTTCTATTACTCTTCAGTTTGAGCTCTCGTTTACTGCCAGTGATATATATGAGAGCACCAAATTAATATATGGGATAAATACGCGCTCAAAATACATGGAATATAAATTTAACACACAACACACACCTGAGAAACATATTAATATATCACGACCTTTTTACACACTCATACTTACATCACACCATCAAACGTACACAAAACAAGACAATTGACCAATGTGAACGTACAATTTACAAACAATAGTTACACGTAGTAGTTAACTAACAAGAGCAACTATACATCCAACAAAACATAGCCAAAAAAAACAATAAAAAAAAGCTCATACTACGATCTAATAAATACCTACGTAACACACTCTCCCTTTTAACAACCCCGAACTATGATTAACTGTAAACCATGATAAAGAATGAATAAATAAGTAATTAAGAGAATTGCGTTAATTGATTGTAGTGTTGTTTCATTTATTATGTCATGTAGAAATCTGAGTGTTGTTATCTGTAATTGAAAGACTATCGCATCAATACAAAATTACTTGATTTATGTTTACTGTAGTTTTAGAATTTTATGTAAGTTTAACCTGAAATTCCGTTGAAACAAATTAATTAGATAATTAATCAGTTTGAGTCTTGTTAAGCAAGCTATTTAAGTCTCTAATTATCAGCTATATAAGCACAAGGAGGATAGAGTACACACCTTATCATCATCTTTGATGCAAGAAGAGAGGGAGATTAAGAGAATCTGAGAATCAAGCTTGGGTTTGGCAAGGAAATTGTTAAGAGTTGAATTGTCTTAAGAATAATCTTAAATCTAAGGAATTGGAGAACCTTAGTAAGAATTCTAGACCTTTAGTTTAGTACTTTGTTGTTATACATGGAATCAGTGGATAGGTGAATTAACTGAGAATTGCAGCTTAAAGAATAGAATTGGAGAATTATGGACAATGCTATATGCCACTTCATGGAGTTTAAGTGTTTTCAAAATTTTCTCCATGCATCGGAATTTAGCTAGTTTTAAGAATTCATGAACATTTTCATTGATCTTATTTGATATGTTTGAAAGTTCTTGAAGCCAAGACAATGATTAAATGTTACATACATACATACAATCCAAGTTGTTTTGAATAATTGGCGATGACTTAGGTTGGATTTGCGAAATGATTTGGATTCAACTTTTTTAACAGTTTACTATTTTCTCAGTTTTGGCCCAAAAACTATGTGTTTTGTAGTTTGAAAAATGAGATTTGAACTTGAAAAAGAATCTGGAAATGCAAATTAATGGCATCTCTGCTCGAGCAGATCAATTGTGTCTCGATGACCAGAGTGCGTCGAGCATTTTACAGGTGGAAAATTCAGAGCAACTAGATACTTTTTTAACTTGCAGACTGCTCAATCGATCAAAGGGTTTGCGGCTGAGCAAACTGTACCTTTTTGAGAAATTGTGTAGTGTTTGAAGTACATTTGGCATCCTCATTGGCAGTCTTTATTGCATCTTAGGCATTTAAGCTCTAAATTAAGATATAATAAATGAGGACAAAGGCTAGAAACACACTAAAAGAGAACAGAAATAAGTTAAATACTATTCGAGTGTGTGTTCATGTGTATCTGTTTTATTGTTGCGTAGTCACGCGCGTCGAGCTGTTTATTCCATCGTTTGTTATCAAACTTATCTGTAACGTAATAACTTAAAAGCTAATGTTTATATATGAAATATTGTCTGAACATTATGATATTAATAGACTGTTTATGAAATGGTACATAGGTTATTTTGAGATATAGTGAATGATGGTCCAATTCTTTGGATATTTGTGGTACTCTTAGCAAAAACCCCTTGTCCAGGAAACAATACTGTGGCTTCAGGTCATGAGGCCCTTCGCCCGGAGCGAAACATACGTGGCTAGTATATTATATGATACCCGTACTGGAGCGTTCTAGATGGAACTGAATTGATGACCAATGTTATTTGTTACGCTAATAGAGTACCCGCATGTTGAATATGATATGCATTTGACTCGTTGTTCGATATGAATACGAAACATGATTATGTTTTCTGACTGAAAGTGTAGACTCCATTTTTATGTCTCAGACTCTGGATAACGCATCGTTTGAACATCGATGATCACCATATTCGTGTTCGTTTTTGAGTCCCCGCGAAGTCTGGTCCGCACGCCTTGCCTAAGATCGTCCGCATTATCTGTTTTGTGCCTGGTCATGGACAAACCTTGTGCTTTGCTTAAAGGAAGCAGGTGCTTGTGACCTTTCTCAACCCACCAGCCAGGGCTTGAGGCCTTAAGGACCTTTTCTTTCCCGGCTAAGTGTGTTGGCGACGCACTTAGTTTGGTCGCCAGGCGCATTATATTGGCTCGTCGACTACATTTCTGGCTGGGACATTTTCTTCCTTTTTTCAGCATTTTTCATAGCCAGGCTATGCATAGTTGCGTGAGACAGACTCTGCCACTCCATTACACGTGTATAAGGATTTAGCCTTTGTTTTAGCTCCTTGGAAGTTTTAGTGTGAAGTTTGTTTTTCTATAAAAGAGGCTCCCTCTCTTTCCAGAAGTTTGATTCATCTAAGATAGTACAAGACCTCACTCTTTAAATTTATTTTAACTTTCTTTTATCCCATACTCTCTCATGTTCTAGTTTGTGTGATAGTGTCAAAGTGGTGTTTTTTTATTTTTTGCACTAAGCACTATGTTACACTATTATTTGGTACTTGGGTGTGAGGATATATTGCAGGAGTTTTTTGAGTTGGTTTTTATCAGAAGGATGTACGAAGTTGGTAGATCTTGACGTGCTTCTTTAATGGCTAGAATTACCTCTTTTATTCCCGCATTTCCTTAAGCTTTAGCCTATCTTGCATGCGTTTAATGTAGGTATAATTGATAAAATTTGTATTTTTTCATGCTTAATGTTCTAAGGTCACTTTGAGTGGGTGTTACCCCTCTTGGCTTGTTGCCTATTTTTGGGCCTCTTCTTTAGGCGTTGATACCTTTTTTGCCCTTCTCTATAAAATCAAGATGATTTCAATGGTAGAGAATTGGTTTTGAGTCTGTATTGGAGGACACCCTCTCCTTATGTCATTGGCATTGCATTGTCTACTTGTAAAGGTAGCATGTGGCTTAATTGTTTTGCTTCATTTCACTAGGTATTTGTGTGTTGTATCATGTATATCTCTGTTCATGTTTGTTCTTTGCTTATTGCATGCATCATACAGACTTGCCTTGATCTTCATTTGCCAAAATCATCAGATTAGACAGCATGCTTGCAGTTTGGCTGACTTCATGAAGCTTTATCCATGGTTGTGACATGTGTTAGCTCTATTCTGGTGTTGATTGTCATGATTTCCTTTTTAGTATACCACATGGCATTTGTGTTTAGCTTGTGGAGTGTGAGCATGAGCATATTTCTTGGGCTATTACGTGTTTGGGAATCACTTATCATGCTATTTCAGTCAGTTCATCTTATGTGCTTGCATTTGCCATTCTACTTCAAATGCTTTGAAGAAGTTGTGTCTCATGCTCCATGTTTAGGCCATTGTGCAATACGCTAGATCTTAGGTCATTTAGATGCCATCTAAGTGGGATTCGGCTTACTTGACATATGCTATACGCTTCTGTTTTTCATTGTAACCATGCCATGTTTGGTTGAGTAGTTTAGTAGAATGCTCTCTTTGTGGCCTTGAAAGCCCCCCTATTTGAGCCCATTTTTGATGTTTTTGCTTGTCCATGCATGCTCTAGCTATTTAGGTGTACCCTAGACATATGTTAAGTCGTCTGCTCTTTGGTTTGTTGGTAATGCCAGGTTTCGAGAACCCTTTGTTAAGTGCTCAATTTGGCTTAAATTGCGCCCACTTGTATGCATGTTGATTTTGGCATCATCTTTTGCACAATTTTCAGAGCGTTATCATACTTGTCATATGCCATATTTGTCAGCTTCTGTAAGTGTGTCTAAGAGTCGATCTTTTATGCTAAGTGTGGACTTTACATGTGCATGTTTGGTTTGTTTTTGTCCATCGTATTCCTTGGCACTTTGGCCACGGTTTTGGTATGGTTGAGCCTATCATATAGTGTAAGTATAGATCATGCCCATGTATGTTGTAGGCTTACCGCATTTCATATTGTTGCGATCTTGTGGTTACATATTGTTGCATACTAGTCAGATATAGCTACATACCTAGTTGCATTGTAGTTACATACTATTGCACTTCTAACGCATTGTAGCTTGCATTTTAAGTGATGTTTCGATAGTGCATTGCATTAATTGATGTTTCACATTGCATCTTGGCATACATAATTGCATTTGTTGTGGTTTGGTGTGTCATAACAAACATTGAGGATAAGGGACGTTTCGTACTTAAAGTGACGAAACGTTGCCTCAATCCTCAGTCGCCGACACTCTAGCCAACATGATAGAGTGTATTAAGCATTCATTTTTCTGTGCATCATTCATATTAATAACCTTGGCCATCATGCATCGAATCTGATGTTGCCGAAGGGTCAAGAGCCATACTGCTCTTGGTTCATAGCAATGAAGGGAGGGGTGTTGTGTATACTTTGCTTGCAAATTCCTGCCATGCTATGTCTGTCCTCTTTGCGGCCAAACAGTGTCTGCAGGAAGAATGGCCGGTCGGCCACTTTCAGTGCCGCGCCGACTACCAATATCCAGCCGATGCCCCATCTTTGTCACGTGACCATACCTCCTGCCGGTAGTCCGTCGTCTTGGCTGACTCCATAGTCTTAGGGTATGGTTCAGAAGCCTTGGGACGTGTGCGCAGCTTTCAGAGGCATAAAGAATGCAAACAAAGGCAACAGTTGGCATGGCAACGGTTTCCCGAGCGAGGGGAATCGAGCATACATCATCTATATTTTCCGAGCGAAGCTGCGGCGGCTTCTTTATTACACTTAGATTGTTTTGTAATTAATTGTTAATTAATTAAGGGTTTTGTAATATTAATTAGCTAGGGTAGTTGGATTAATTATTCGGTCTATATTATTTATTCGGACCCTCCGTCGAGAGGCGATTTTGTAATAAGTGTGCGTGCGTGTGTGAATGTCTTCCAACCCAGCTTTTCTCCCTTTTACTTATGCTTTTGATGGTTAGTTTTAGGTCATGTTTCGATTAGCATACCTTATTTAGCATGTTTGCATACATTCATCGTATTGCACGCACCAAGCTCGCGCTCATACCTAATTGCATAGCATTCAATTCCAACTTGAATACGTGTATCGAGTTGCCGCATTTCACATGCCATTCTTAGAATAGCCGAGCCTATTTTTAGTTGGATTTTACACGTGTTGCATTCGCCATCTTAAAATGGACTAAGATCATGCATGATTCTCAACTAGTTCTTGTTTTGGTTCAGAGTACTAGGTAAGCTTTTATGTTTAGCATCTGCTGAGTATGAGTGTTCATGAGTAGCATGTTTGCCTGAATGCCTGTGGGTGAAGTTGGATTGCTTGAATTGGAATAATTCATCGAAATCCGTGATTTCTAGCCCTGCTTTAGTGCAACTTCAAATCATTTTCCAAACAAACGATATGCGATGTTTGTTCCAAATTAGGCGATCTAGTCTATACTTGTTTGTTGTACGCATTACATAGTAATTCTAGCTAATTAACGGAATAAGAACACATATGTCTTCAAAACAAATATCATGCTTAGTACAGGCGATCTTGAATCGGCGAGCGGGGGTGCTCATAGCTGACCTTCCCCAATTGTACCAATGTCCTGAGCCGAGGCACTTGGTGTGAACGGACACGTGGCTTAGCAATGAGTCAGGGTTTCCTAAATTCCCAACAATAAATATTTGGTGGGACTTTCGTATTGCAAAGCAGTCATGTTGCACTTCTTTCTAAAAATCAAGTTTTCCCAAAACGATTTGCCGGATTTGGACTCTTGCGTGATTTATGTCTCGCATAAGCACTTGCGGGATTAGATTCAGAACCGTGACATCGAGTCCGAACTGTAGTGAGCCCAATGAAAAAACGGGAATTATACCTCGGGACGTTCGGGGACGTCTAAAATAAGCGATTTGAAATATGATTTTTGAAAACTATTATGAGATCATTATTAAAATTTTTCTTTGTTATTATTCACTGGGCTCCTGCTCACTGTAATATTTATGTATGTAGGTGACCAGGAACGTGACAGGCTCAATGATGAACGCAGACTTCTGTTTTGTCGGCCAACCTTGTGCTCCCGAGGAGGTTCCGAAAAACTAAGTGGTCGAGTTTTGTGAATTAAGTTATAAGTTTAAGACTTTTGTTGTTTTAAGTGAACAGTCTTTTGTGTTATATGTTATAAATGAAAAAATTTAAACTTATTATACATATCACCTACATGAGTTTATATGTACATAACCATCTTACATTGTCATTAAACATATAACACAAAAGGACTGTTCACTTAAAACAACAAAAGTCTTAAACTTATAACTTAATTCACAAAACTCGACCACTTAGGTTTTTTCGGAACCTCCTCGGGAGGCACAAAGGTTGGCCGACAAAACAGAAGTCTAGGCGATCATCATTGAGCCTGGTCACGTTCCTGGTCACCTACATACATAAATATTACAGTGAGCAGGAGCCCAGTGAATAATAACAAAGTAAAGATTTTAATGAATGATGTCCATAATAGTTTCAAAAATCATATTTCAAATCGCTTATTGTAGACGTCCCCGAACGTCCCGAGGTAAATCCCGTTTTGTTCATTGGGCTCACTACAGTTCGGACTCGATGTCACGGTTCTGAATCTAATCCCGCAAAGTGCTATGCGAGACCGATAAATCACGAAAGAGTCCAAATCCGGCAAATCGTTTTGGAAAACTGATTTTTAAGAAAGAAGTGCCAAACATGGACTGCTTTGCTAGATACAAAGTCGCCACCTAAATATTTATTTTGGGGGAATTTAGGAAACCCTGACTCATTGCCTAAGGCCACGTGTCCGTCATCACCAAAGTTGCCTCGGCTCAGGAACTTGGGTACAATTGGGGAAGGTCAGCTATGAGCACCCCCGCTCGCCCGATTCGAAGATCGGCCTGTACTAAGCATGATATTTTGTTTTGAAGACATATGTGTTCTTATTCCGGTTAATTAGCTAGAATTACTATGTAATGCGTACAACAAACAAGTATAGACTAGATCGCCTAATTTGGAACAAAACATCGCATATCCGTTTGTTTGGAAAATGATTTGAAGTTTGCTACTCACAAGCAGGCTAAATCACGGATTTCGATGAATTATTCCAATTCAAGCAATCCAACCTTCACCCACAGGCATTCAGGCAAACATGCTATCATGGCAACACTCATACTCATGCAAGATGCTAAAGCATAAAAGCTTACCTAGTACTCTGAACCAAAACAAGAAACTAGTTGAGAATCATGCATGATCTTAGTCCATGTTAAGATGGCTAATGCAACACGTGTAAAATCCAACTAAAATAGGCTCGGCTATTCTAAGAATGGCATGTGAAATGCGGCAACTCGATACACGTATTCAAGTTGGAATTGAAATGCTATGCAATTAGTATGATGCGCCGAGCTTGGTGCGTGCAATACGAATGAATGTATGCAAACATGCTAACATAAGGTATGCTAATCGAAACATGACCTAAAACTAACCATCAAAAGCAGGTAAGTAAAAGGGAGAAAGACGTGGGGTTGGAAGACATTCACACACGCACGCACACTTATTACAAATTCGCCCTCTCGACGGAGGGTCCGAATAAATAATATAGACCG
Source organism: Camellia sinensis (assembly GCF_004153795.1). Classification (NCBI taxonomy): domain Eukaryota; kingdom Viridiplantae; phylum Streptophyta; class Magnoliopsida; order Ericales; family Theaceae; genus Camellia; species Camellia sinensis. The sequence continues at coordinate 9,304 of NW_021036417.1, forward strand.
AATAATTAATCAACTACCCTAGCTAATTAAATATTACAAAACCCTTAATTAATTAACAAATTAATTACAAAACAATCTAAGTGTGAAATAAAAGAGGCCGCCGCAGCTTCGCCTCGAAATGATTAGATGATGTATGCTCGATTCCCCTCGCTCGGAAACCCGTTGCCATGCCAACTGTTGCCTTTGTTTGCATTGTTTCATGCCTCTGAAAGCTGCGCAAGTCCCAAGGCTGCTTCTGAACCACTCCCTAAGCACTATGGGAGGTCACCGGCCAAGAGACAGGACTACCGGCCATGGAAGGATGGTCATTGACCAAAGATGGGGCCATCGGCTGGATATTGGTAGTCGGCCGGCACTGAAAGTGGCCGACCGGCCATTTCTTCCTGCAGAACACTGGTTTTGCCGCAACAGAGGACAGACAATGCATGGCATGGAATTTGCAAGCCAAATGTATACACAACCACCCTCCCTATCATGCTATGAACTCAAGAGAGTATGGCTCTCGACCCTCGGGCCACCAATCACGCATTTCGATGCATGATGGCCAAAGGTGTATATCAATATGGAATGAATGCAACAGAAAAATGAATGCTATACACTCTATCATGTTGGGTCAAGAGTGTCGGCGACCGAGGATTGAGGCACGTTTCGTCACTTTAAGTACGAAACGTCCCTTGATCCTCATGTTTGGTTTGACACCCCAAACCAAACAATAATGCAATGTATGTATGCCAAATGCAATGTGAAACATGCAATTAATGCAATGCAACATGAACAATGCAACTTAAAATGCAAGCAACATGGTAATGCAATAAGTATGTAATACTACAATGCAACCTAGGTATGTAAGTATATCTAGTGATAGGTATGCAACAATAATGCTAACCACAAGGATGCAACAATATGAAATGCGGTAAGCCTACAACAATACATGAGTGCATGATCTATGGACTTACACTAAGGATGGATAGGCCTCAACCATACCAAAACAGTGGCCAAAGTGCCAAGAAACGATGGACAAAACACACCCAAACATGCACATGTAAAGGTCCAACACTTAGGCATAAAAAGAGTCGACTCTTAGACACATTAAGAAGTGACAAATATGGACATATGACAAGTATGATAAGCTCTGAAAATGTGCAAAAGATGATGCCAAATCAACCATGCCATACAAGTAGGGCACGCAATAAAGCCCAAAACTTGAGACTAACAAAAGGGTTCGAACCATGGCCATACCAACCAAACCCCAAAGAGCCAAGACGACTTAAAATAGTCTTAGGGTAGACCAAAATAAGGCTAGAGCATGCATGGAACAAGGCAAAAACATGCTAAGAAATGGGCTCAAAATAGGGGGGGCTTTCAAGGCCACAAAGAGAGCATTCTACTATAACTACCTCAACCAAACATGGCATGGGTTATGCAATGAAAAACAGAGCTATAGCATATCAAGATAAGCCCGAATACCCACTTAGATGGCATCTAAATGACCTAAGTCTAGAGGTATGCACAATGGCCTAAACATGGAGCATGAGACAACAACTCTTCAAAGCATTGAGAGAATGGCAAATGCAAGCACATAAGCATGGAACATGGACTGAAATAGCATGATAAGTGATTCCAAACCACTGAAATAGCCCAAGTAAAATATGCTCATGACTCACACACCCAAAGCTAACAAGCTAAAATGCATGGTGGCTATACAAAACATGGAAAACATGACCAAATCAACACCAAATAGAGCTTAAACATGTCACAACATGGATAAAAGCTTCATGAAGTCAAGCCAAAACATGCAAGCATGATGGTCTAAATGCATGATGCATGTTTAGGCAAATGAGAGGATTGCAAGGCAAGTGTATGATGCATGCAATAAGCCAAAGAACCAACATGAAACAGAGGTATAACATGATAAACTAACACCAAATACCTAGTGAAATGAAGCCAAAACACATTAAGCCAACATGCTACCTTTACAAGTCAACAATGCAAGCAAATGGGACATAAGGGAAGAGGGGTGTCCCTCCCCAATACAAGACCTCAAAACCAATTCTCTACCATTGAAAATCCTCTGAATTTTAGTAGTGAGAAGGGCAAAACAAAAGGGTTACAAAGCCTAAAGAGGAAGGCACAAAAAGAGGCCAAACAAGGCCTAAGAGGGGGTAAACAACCCCCAACTCAAAAGTGACCTTAATGAAACATCTCAAGCATGAAAATACAGAACTTTTATCAGTTATACACTAAGCTTAAAACCGCATGCAAGATAGGCTAAAAGCTTAAGGAAAAATGGGGAATAAAAGAGGTAGTTCTCACCCTTAAAGAACACTTCAAGAACACCAACTTCAGTACCTCCTTCTGATCAAAACCAACTCAAAAACTCTGAAATTAATCCCTCAACACCTCAGTAACCAAAGTATAGTGTAACACTAGGTGCCTTAGTGCAAAAATAAGAACAAAAACACACTTTTGAACACTATTACACACACAACTAGAGAGATGGGAAGATATATAGAGAGAGGTATATCTAACTTCTATATCAGATGAATCAACTTCTAGAAAGAGAGGGGAGGCCTTCTTTTTATAGAAAAACAACTTCACAAAGCTTCCAAGGGAAGCTAAACAAGGCTCAAATCCCTTTATACACGTGTATGGAGGGCAGAGTCTGTGCTCACCAACTGGCATAGCTGGCATGAACAATGCCTGAAAAAGGCGAAGAAAATGTCTCGGCCAGAAAATGTGGTCGACCGACCAAATAAATGGCTGACCGACCAACTAAAGTGCCGATCGGCCAACACACTTAGCCGATGGAAAGAAAAAGGTTCCTTAGGCCTCAAGCCCTGGCTGGTGGGTTGAGAAAATGGTCAACAAGCCACCTTCTTCCTTTAGAAGCAAAAACACAAGTGTTTGGTCCATGACCAAGCACAAAACAGATAAGTCGGGAGATCTTAAGGCAAGGCGTGCGGCCGAGACTTCCGGGGACTCAAAACGAACACGAATATGGATGATCATCGAGTGTTCAAACGATGACGTCCAAGTCTTGAGGACAGTAAAAAATGGAGTGTCTACACTTATCAGTCAGAAACATAATCATGTTCGTATTCATATCAGAAACAGAGTCAAATGCATATTCATATTCAATCATGCGTGGTACATCTATTAGCGTTAACAAATAACATTGGTCATTCATATCAAGTTCCATCCTAGAACCTCCAGTACCGGGTATCATATAATATACGTAGGCCACGGTATTGTTTCCTCCCGGGCGAGGGCCTCATGACCATAAGCCACAGTATTGTTTCCCCTGGACAAGGGCCTTTGCTAAGGATACCACAAATACATTCCAAAGAATTGGACCATCATTCATATAATCTCAAAATACCCTTTTGTACCATTCAGAAACAGTCTATATCATATCATAATGTTCAGAAAATATTTCATATTAAACATAGCTTTACAGAGTTATTACTTACAGATAAGTTTGATAACAAAACGAATGGATCAAACAGCTCACGGCGCGTGACCTACGCAAACATAAAACAGATACACATTGAAACACACACTCGGATAGTACTTAACTTATTTCGTTTCGTTCTTAGTGTGTTTCTAGCCTTTGTCCTCATTATTATATCTTAATTAGAGCTTAGAAATGCCTAAGATGCAATAAAGATGCAATGAGGATGCCAAAATGTACTTCAAAACACTTAACAAAATTTTCAAAAATAGGACAGTTCGCTCAAGCGCAACTTTGGTCGATTGAGCAGTCTGCAAAGTCTACAAAAGTACTAGTTGCTTGAATTTTCCACTTGACAAATGCTCGACGCAACTTTGGTCACTCGAGCACAAATTTGGTCGCTCGAGCAGAGATGCATAATTTTGGAATTTCCAGATTGCTTTTCCAAGTTCAAATCTCATTTTCAAAGCTACAAAACACATATTTTTGGGCCCAAAACTTGAGGAAAAATATGTAAACTTGTAAAACAGGGTGAATTCAAAATCATTTCGCAAAATCAAAGCCTAAAAGCATGCCAATTATTCAAAAACAAACTTGAATTGTATGTATGTGTAACATGTATGCATTGTCTTGGCTTCAAAGCTTTCAAAACATGATCAAATAAGATCCAATGGAAATGTTATGAATTCTTAAAACCATGCTAGAATTACCACATGCATGGGAGAAATCTTTGAAAACAACTTCAAAACTCCATG
>NW_021036420.1:0-11524 GCF_004153795.1 Camellia sinensis
TTCCCAAATTTCTGAAGTGGAATGTTGGCACGTTGTTAACAAGGATCCAGAGTGCAACGTTAGATGATGTTGACAAGTTTGAGGTAATCCCCCATTTTTTGCGCCTTATGTTCGGTGACATTTAGCGTGGTTTTTTGAAATGTATATGCGTTTGTGTGTAATTGCATGGTTGTGGATTGTATGAGCAGGTGCTACCGGGAAGACTGCAAGTGACGGAGTATGAAAGGGATCAATTGCTTAGTGGTAATGACATGGTGGACAGTAGTGATGATGACTTTGTGGATAGGATTGACATGGTTGATGACATACACAGGGATAAGAAGACAATAGATGAAAGGAAACCTGTTATGAATGTGGTTGTCGGAGGAGCCCCATCTGGAATGCAAGTAAAAGCGCAGTTGGTAGATGAACTGCCAATTGGTAGATTGAAAAGGGTAGCTGAGACGGGAGAGGGTAGAATCAGTTTTTTGACAAATTCTGATGGGCCATCGGTTCCAGCCACCCTTGAGGATGCACACAGAACAATTTTTGCTCTATAGTCGGGGAACAAAAGCAAGGATTTTGTTATTACTAAGTTGGAGGAGCAGATTTCAAAACTAACAACTGCACTTGAGCGGCAAGCTTCGAATATGTTTGTTGGGTTCAATGGTTGCCTGAAAAGTGAAAGATGATGAAACTTCTTTTCAAAAATCTGTTTCTCAAAACGATTTGCCGGATTTGGACTCTTTGGTTCAAGATTAAGAACCGTGACACAAATCGAGTCCGAGCTGTAGTGACCCCTTTAATGAACAGAACGGGACTCACCCTCCCGGGGCGTTCGGGGACGTCTACAAGGAGCAGATTTCAAAACTAACAACTGCACTTGAGCAACAAGCTTCGAATATGTTTGTTGGGTTCAATGGTTACCTGAAAAGTGAAAGATGATGAAATAGCATGGATGACAGATGTTATTAGTGATCTAAGGAGCACCATAACCGGCCTTGAGGAGAAACTCGCTTCCTCGGATGCAAATCCCACTAGAGAAGGTTTACGCAGGGTTGACACCGAGGACGAAACAAACTCGTTTGCCTTTGTGGATGCGAAAAATGCAGATGTGCTAATCCATGATGTTACACAGATAGCTATGTGTTGAGACAGTGTTGGGACCGGAAATCAGAGGGAAATAGGATTGGCAAGTGGGAAAGTGTTACAGGCAAAAATATTTGCTGCTGATGGTGGAAACCGAAACTAATTGAAAATGGTAAGGGGATAGGCTGTTGAGGTCTCGGTGGGATCTGCTTTACAAAACTCATTTGTCAAGAAAATCAAAGAGAAGGTGAGGCGGGAAAGGACGTTGCCGGAATTTAAGTATCCTATGCTTCAGGAGCGCCTTCATCTGGTGGATGGAAGTGAGGGGTAGCGTGCAATTAGCGACGGTGGTATTAATTTTAATATTGATTTGTGCGATGAAGTTGAAGTTGTTAATGAGGTTTATGGGCATAACAAGAAGAGGTTGGGGTTTGGGCTAAATAACCGTTTTGCCGTCTGGAAGTTAGTGAAAGAGGATGTGAAATGTAAACTTAGCATAGCGTATGAGCGGAATGGAGACGAGTAAGTCGCGTTTGATAATTTGTATGTTTTTTATTATTTTGTTTTGTGGTTGTCTCTGGCTAATGTGTCGTATTTTTTCAGGGCTGTCATATGGACCGGTGGCAACAAAAATGTGTTTATTTACTTTTCAGACATTAAAAAGTTAGTTCGACATTCTGTAACTAAGGGAAATGTAAGTCGCTCACAGTGTTAGGAATTGACCCTTCCTAACCAAGATCAATGAGACACGAAATAACAAACAAGAAAGAAATTAACAAATCACACACACAAGAACACAAGGATTTACGTGATTCACCCCAGAATAAGGTTACGTCCACGGTTGCTACGTTTTTTACTATGATCAGAAAAATACAACTCTCTCTTAACCTAAAAGAGGCGCCCCCTCATCTATTTATAAGTGTAGAATTAGGGTTATACGAAAGCACATGAGAATTACGAAAGTATCCAAAAAATTTCAGCCGGGGGGGGGGGGAAAACGGGGGGGTAAACCCCCTAAACCACCCTTCTCCCTTAGGGGAGGCCCCCCCAAACCCCCCATTAGACCTAGTATTTGGGTGAATAGTACTTATTAAGGTCCACCGACCCAACAATCTGCCACTTGAAACCTGATAACACAAGCTCTCCATCATCTTCATCACATAGAGGAACGCCGCAACAACTCGATCTTCCTTCATCAATCTTGAAGGCCAACTGAAGTTTGTCAATGGTGACTGTCTTGGTCAACATATCTACTGGATTCTTACTACCTTGGATCTTCTCAAGAGATAAGACTCCATCATCTACAAGTGAACGGATGAAATGGTATCGCTGCTGAATGTGTTTCGTCCTAGAATGAAAAGTCAGATTCTTTGCAAGATGAATAGCACTTTGACTGTCACTATGCAAAATACTCATTTGCGTCTTACCCAACTTTGCTAGGAAATTCTGTAACCAAGTCATCTCCTTCCCAGCTTCAATAATAGCAACATACTCAGCCTCTGTTGTAGAAAGGGCCACAATATTTAGTAACTATGAAATCCAACTCGCTGCCTCCCAATGTTGTTTGCTTGGATTACTCATGTACCTACTAACCACTCCCACTACATGTGCAATGTCTAGTCTAGTACAAACCATAGCATACATTATGCTACTGATAGCTGAAGCATATGGAACATGTTCCATATAAGCCTACTCTTCTTCGGTCTTCGGAGACTGCTCTTTGGTAAGTCTGAAGTGGCTAGCCAATGAAGTGCTCACTGGTTTTGCACCATCCATACTAAACCTCTTAGACCTTTCTTGACATACTCAACTTGTGACAACTTCAAAATACCATTTGCCTTGTCCCTGTGAATCCTTTTACCAACGATTTTGTTTACAACTCCAAGATCCTTTATCTCAAATTGGTTGGACAAAAGTTTCTTCAATCTTTTTAAATCTTCAATGCTAGATTCTGCGATAAGTATATCATCAACGTATATTAGCAAAATAATATTACTTTTGTCAAACCTCTTGAAATAACAACAATGATCTGCTTGACATTTTGTAAAACCGCTGTTACACATAAACCCATCAAACTTCTTATACCACTGCCTTGGGGCCTGTTTCAAACCATACAAGCTTTTTCGAAGTTTGCATACAAACTCCTCTTTGCCACGTGCCAAGAAACCTTGTGGTTGCTTCATGTAAATTTCCTCCTCCAAATCACCATGGAGAAAAGCCGTCTTTACATCTATCTACTCAAGAAGCAAATCTTTAGTAGCCACAATTCCCAGCACCAATCTAATAGTGGTCAACTTCACAACTAGAGAGAAAATTTCAGTGTAGTCAACTCCTTCTTTTTGCTGAAATCCCTTTGCAACCAATCTGGCCTTGTAGCATTTTCTTCCATCATGTTCCTGTTTGACCCTATAAACCCACTTGTTTTGCAAAGCTTTCTTACCCACTAGTCCATGTCTGGTTTGCCATGAGTGAATCCATTTCATCCTGCATAGTTGACTCTCACTTAACTGAATCATTAACCTGTAAAGCCTCATTATAACTTTCAGGTTCACCCTCGTAGACGCGCCCGAACGTCCCAGGAAAATCCCGTTTTGTTCATTGGGGCTCACTGCAGTTCGGACTCCATGTCACGGTTCTGAATCTAATCTCACAAAGTGCAATGCAAGATCGATAAATCACCAAAGAGTCCAAATCCGACAAATTGTTTTGAAAAACTGATTTTTAGAAAGAAGTGCCAAACATGGACTGCTTTGCCAGATATAGAGTCGTCACCTAAATATTTTATTTTTGGGAAATTTAGGAAACCTTGACTCGCGCCTAAGGCCACGTGTCCGTCATAACCAAAGTTGCCTCGGCTCGGGAACTTGGGTACGAGTGGGGAAGGTCATGCAATGAGCACCCCTGCTCGCCCGATCAAAGATCGGCCTTTACTAACATTATATCTTGTTTTTGAAAACACATGTGCTCTTATTCCGGTTATTAACCTAGAATTACTATGTGATGCGCTGTAACAACCCTCATACTGTTTACCGATTCATGCCTGATTGATTACCGATAACCATCGATTACCGTTAAACTGAATTGATTATGACTGATAATTGAACTGATTAAAAATACTGAACTGACTGACTGAAAATTGAAACTGAATTGAATGAATACATCTGTTTGAATTGCATTTTATCTGTTGACTGTTTGTTTGATCTGTTCATGTCTTGTGTTTAAACTGCTCATTGAAGGCCTTATCGGCGGCCGAATCCGGAATTGATTAATGTTTTATGATCGTCATAATTAATGTGATTTTATGGTATAATTATCTGAAAACTGATTAGGTATGCTTAAAGTAGATTAAATAAGCTAATTAAAGAGTTAGGCTTAATTACCGAATTGCCACCCTTAGTGGCCCACTCAACATAACATATGTGAGCCTTGTACACACTTGAAGAACCTTTTCATCAGCCATTTCTCCTTGTGCTTAGCCGACCTTGAGAGGGAGAGAGTGAGAGAAATTGGATTTCATCTTGAATTGCTTGGAACTTGGAGAATTGCTTGCTAATTGAAGTGTAGATTGCTAAATTGAACCTCTAGACTTGCATTCAAGGAACCTAGGTATGAATTTCATCTTTTTGTTTGTCTTTAAGTCGATTCATGCATGGTTCATGCCCAATTGTAGAGCTAAGTCATGAATTGGTTCATTAATGTTAAATTAGAACTCACTTCTTGCATGCATGTTAGTATTGTTGGATTTTGAGTTGAATTCATGGCAAATTGTCACATGCATGTCCATGTTTTAAGAGTAGTCCATGTTTTCATCATGTTTGTGAAACAATTGGCTCATTAGAGCATGTTTTGAAGCTTGAAAGTTATTTGAAGACCATGCATGTCATGTTTGAGGATTGTTCTTGGAAATGGTTTGAAATTGGAGTTGAATTAAACACCCTTGGGCTTTGATTTCTCAAATTGAGCTTTGAACCATGTTATTCTATGTGTTTATAAATGTTTTCCAGAAAATGAGCCCAAGAGGATCGATTTTAATGCTTTTGAACTTGGTTTTTGGCTTGGAGGTGCAATCTGGAATTTCTAGATTCTGCACTTCCGCTCGAGCGGGGGAAAGTGCCGCTCGAGCGTGGAATCCGAGCATCCAGTATCTCTGCACTGTTTTACAGACCGCTCGAGTGGAGGATTGGGCGCTCGAGCGGAGTCATGTGTCTCAAGCTCGAGCGTCCGTCGAGCGGAGATTTCACCCATCCAGCACTTTTAACTGTTTTTGCAGAATGCTCGAGCGGGTTGTTATACGCTCGAGCGGGTACCCTTGTCTGCATGTCCACTCGAGCGGAGTTATCTACGCTCGAGCGTGAACCCTGTTTTCTGAAAAATCTAAAAATGCTTTTAAAAGTACATCTTTGCATCCTCATCCCATTCTAGGCATTCCTAGGCCTAGTTTAAGACATCTTATTGAGGTTATAGACGTAGAACACACCGAGGCAATTAGGGATTAAGTTATTATCTTTCCCAGCTGTGTAGCTTAGTGTGTGTTCAATCTGTTAACTGTGTAGGGTTGGCGACTGGGGAGACGCGCTCTAGCATACTGTAGCCCAAACTCTGTGAGTAACAATTGTGTAAAGATATGTTCAAATGATTATCTTCTGAATACTGAACTGAACTGTTTACTGAACTGATATTGTTTACTGAATGAATGTATGTCCTATATTCTAAACTGTACTGTGGCATCCTTGGTATCTACTGTTACTGTTACTGTTACAGAGATCTCTGTCGGTTCCCTCGTGGAACCACTACTGTTTACTGATTGACGGCCATCATTACTGTTCGGTCTTTAAGACCTACTGTTTACTGCTATGCTAATGGATGTACCACATATGACTGAATAACTGTTCTGACTGAAAGACTGAAGTATTGTTTAATGAACTGATTTCATTACTGTAAGGACATTTCATTCATAACCCCTTTACGCATTATGTTATTTACTGGGCTTTAGCTCACTGCTCATATATATATGTAGGTGTACAGGCACCAGACCGCGGCTAGGAGCGTCAGGGTAACTCCAGTTTTGTCAAGCCAGCCAATGTGCCTCACTGCGAGGTTCCGAGCCTATCGTGTTAAGGCTTAGGGGTGTTTTACAATTCCCCCTTCTGCACCGTCTTACTGTTTTGTATAGACTGAATGTTTACCGTACTGTTATCAAGGGATTAGGTCCATGTACTGTGTGACTGTAAATTTTGTATAGACTGTACTGTTTGTATATGTATGAATGCATGAAAAATCTTTTTGGCATACAGACTGTCACAGCTCAATGGACATTATTTATTTACTGTATTGGCTTCCGCCAGGCCCTGTACTCTGTTTTACTGTATTACTGTTAAGCAGGCCTTCGGTAATCTCGGATTACTGGCCGGTTACGGTGCTAAACCCATAGGGCCGGGTTTGGGTCGTGACATGCGCACAGCATACAAGTATAGACTGGATCGCCTAAATTGGAACAAAACATCTTATGTTTGTTTTTGAAAGCGGTTTTCTACTCGCAAGTAGGCTAAAATGTAGATTTTGCCACCCTCAAGTGGGCTTTAGAAAACATGGTGATTTGCCACTCTCCAGTGGGCTTAAAACATGCAATCAATGAATTGTTCCAACTCAAGTAATCCAACATTTACCCACAGGCATTTAGGCAGTTATATCACATAAGCAGTTAGCCTCATGGCAAGCATGCTATCATGGCAGTCACTCACACACATGCAAGGATGCTAAAGCATAAACACTTACCGAGTACTCCGAGCCAAAACAAAAGCTATGTCAGAAATCAATGCATGATCCTAGCTATGTCAAGAATGCCTAATGCAACACATACAAAATGCAACTAAGATAGGCTCGGCTATTCTAAAATGTCATGTGAAATGCAATTTGATACATGTATTCAAACAGAAATTGAAATACAATGCAGTTAGCATGATGCGCCGAGCCCGGTGCATGCAAGATAGATGAATAAATGCAAACATGCGAAGCATAAGGCTGCTAATTGAAACATGTCCTAAAACTAACCATCGTAAGCTGGTAAATAAAAGGGAGAAATAAATGGGGGTTGGAAGACATGCATCACACACACGTACACTTATTTACAACATTGTCCTCTCGGAGGAGGGTCCGAATGAATAATATAGAACCAATTAGCTAATCTAAGCTAATCTAATTAAACTAGTTATTACACAACAGAATGAATAACAAGCTACAACGAATTATTACACAACTCCAACTAATTAACAAATTAACTAAGTTAGCAATTAAATAAGCATATAAACTATATGATGTAGGCTGCCTCAGCTCTGCTTTGGATGACAAAGGATGCATGCATGCTTGAGTCGCCTTGTTGGGAAATCCCTCGCGACGCCTCGACTTGCCTTTGTTTGCAATTGATCTCAGAACACTGCACAAAGCTCCAAAAAGCTGAAACTCCACCAAGGGAACCTGTGGGAAGGCTGCCGACCAGATATTGGCCTTGGAGACCACAGTAAGGCCAATTACACTATAACTATGCAATTCATGAAGCATATGGCACAATCAACCCAAAATAGAGTTAAAACAGTCCAAAATAGAGTCTAAAGCATGTTGGAATGGAGTGTAGTCCTCGACCCTTGGGCCACCAATCACGCATTCCAATGCATGATGGCCGAGGAGCCGAATTGTGTGACTCAATGTGAAATGAATGCACATACAGGCACCTAAAGCCAATAACTCCGTCATGGGTAGTCAAGAGTGTCGGCGACTGAGAATTGAGGCATGTTTCATCACTTCAAGTATGAAACATCCCTCGTTTCCCGTGTTCGGACTAACTCCTATTCCAAACACAATGCAACACATAACATGGCATGCACAAATGCAACTCTAGCATGCAATCCTAAATGCAATGCAACTAAGTCATGCAAACATGCAAGGGATAACATGCAAATATGCAACTAGCATACACAATGATATGAACTAACAATGGCATACTCAATGCACATGACACTTAGCATACACAATGCACGTAGAAACTAACATACACAATGAGATGAACAAGGCATGCATAATGCAATGATCAATCATGCGACAACATGGCATACTCAATTCTATGAACTACAATGGCATACTCAATGCAAAATGGACTTAAACCAAAATGGATGGGCCTCAGCCACACCTAAATCAGTGGCCAATAGATGATGGAAATAAGGCATCAAAACACATACGATCATGCACAATACAACGGCCCCAAGTCTAAGGCACAAAACACAACTTTTCAAACGCATTGAAAGGATGAAATAGGGAGTGCAATGACATATGTTTCAGCTCTAAAATGGCATACAAAATGACTTCGAATTATGCAAATAACTCATGTAATTCATGTTGAATGGCTCAAGCATCGAAACTAGTGAAGTGTATTACACTATAGGCATGCAAGGCAATGCTCAAATGGCTAAACCAACTCCAAACAGACCCTATGCAGGCCCAAAACAGTAGCAAAACGAGTTGGGATGATGGCTTGAAAGGAACAAAAATGAAGTTCATGCAATGGCTCACAAAATAGGGTATAAAAGCACAACTCTCAAGGGCACTTAAAGAGTGGAAAACATGGAAGTATGACAACCCTATATGCTCTGGAATATCATGCTCAATGATGCCAAAACATGAAAATACCTCAAGTTAAGCATGCAAGGAACTTCAAAACTCGAAGCTAGTCAGGGCTGTTACACTACAAGCATGCATGGCAAGCATCTTTTGACCAAGTGGCCTTAAAGCAGAGCTGAGGCAGCCCAAAATATAAACAAAACCAGGTTGGGGCATGGCCAAAACATGCTAGAATAGAGGGTCAAAACATCGTGCATTCTAAGGTAGTATACATGATTTACACTACAAGCATATGAAACATGTGAGAGGCTACCAAACCAGCTGAAAACAAGGTCATGGCATGCCAAATGATGACCATAAACCCACTGAAATATGACCAATACATGCAAGGATGACATGCTACTTTGATAAGCCACAAAAGGGATTACTCTACACATGCAAGAGGCAAATCCAAGGTGACCAAACCAGCCATAGACCGAGTCTAGGAAGGTCCCAAAAGTCACCAAAAAGGGCCTGAACCAAGCCTTGGAAGTATGAAAGTACGTGCTCCTCTGAAAGGCCAAAAATGCAAACATACAAGGCCAAAAGAGAGAGGGTCTGCTCTCTCTGATTTAGGCCCTCAAAACCACATGCCAACCATTGAAAATCCGCCAGATTTCAGTGGCTAAAAGGCCATGAAAAGATCAACACAAAGGTCTCATGGCATGGCACAAAACAAGGCTAAATAGGGCATGCAAGAGGGAAGATGACCCTCAGCACCAAAAGGGCCTTAAACAAACATGAAAAACACTTAAATATGGATCTTTTTTCAGTTGACAACAAAGCTCAAATAAGCATGCAAGTATGGCTAAGAGAGTGATCAAGACAAAGCTTAAAAAGAGAGAAAAGAGATTACCCTTGAAGCTCAGCAAAACCAGCAAGTTCCTCAGCCAAAAACCACCCTTTTAACCTCCAAAAATAACCTCTAGGAACCTCAGTTCAATGGTAAGGATGTATGGCTAAGAGTTGGGGTGTTAAAGGTCAAAAGCAATACACACTTTTGGCTCAAAATATAGAGATATGGGGAGAGATATGTGCTTTGCCTTAGGAAATTTTTCTGAACTTGGTTCAAGGAGAGGGAGAGCCTCTCTTATAGAAGAAACAAAGGGTTCAAGCTTCTTGGAGAAGCTAAACTTGGATGCAATCTCTCTATACACGTGTATGGAGGATACAGTCTGTGCCTTCCAGTTGGCACAGTTGGCATCCATTCAGTCAGACAAAACAGGAGGAAACTTGCCGACCAGAAAAGGTGGTCGGCCTATTACTTTTAGTGGTCGGCCGACCACCCAAAGTGGTTTCCCAAAAAAAAAGTGGTCGGCCATGCTAATTGGTTATCTCCACACTGAAAGCAATCCAATGATGGGGTGGGAAACCAGAAAATGTGGCCCAAAGACCAAGAAAACCAATTTCTTGACCAGAAAATGGGTTGGCGGGGAGAAAAGTGGTTTTCAAGGAGAAAGCTGGTCTCCTACCCTTGTACCACTTCCCAAACATGGAAAGTAAGGTTTGTACCCAAGACAAACCAAAACAGATGCAAGACGAGGGTTCGGGAGGCAAGACGCGTGGCCGGGAGCCCTGAAAACCAGTTGCCGAGCATCAAAAGTGGTGTACGACCACAAAAGTGGTCTTCCGGACCACAGTGTCCCTCTAGACAGAGGGAACAAGGTGTGTTCCAAAAAACGTGCCAAACAGAGAATGTTAAGCGGTCCCGAACTAAGGCACACGGCCGACGGCTCCGAAAATTGAAAACTAGTCTCCAAACGGGAATAGTGGTCTACGACTACGAAAAGTAGTCTAGGACCACTGAGAAATGGTCTACAAGACCTCTCCCTTCCTGCGGGAAGAGAAAACAAGACTTAGTCCGCAGACCGAGTCAAAGTACAAAGAGTCCTGAGGTCCGGAGGTGAGGCTCTCAGCCAAGAACTCCGAAACCTCGAAACGAGCACAACATGCGCAATCACCGAGCGCTCAATCGATGACGTCTGAGTCTTAAGGTCGGTCAAAAATGGGGTGTCTACAGTTGCCCCTCTTTGACAGAACTCAGAAGTCATAAGTGACGGGAGTGAATGTCAAAACCCAGAGACGACCCATTTTTGACAAGGCCGAAGACATAGACAAACAGACGAGATAACGAAAAGATGCGCCCGCAGGCAGGGGCAAAATGCAAAAGACATGTACGAAGCCGAACATAACTTATGATCATGCAAAGAAAGCTGTAACAAAGCAAATATACACAATAAATGCAGCGGTTTAAGTGAATGCTTATGCAAGCAAGTAAACAGAAACCAAACTACATCTCATGCAGAAAGGATGTAAGAAAATTATGCAATCTTAGCAAACATGTGTGATAGATGCACAAAAAATAAACGAAGTGTGCAATAGATACGCAAAGTGAGTAAGCATGTGCGATAGATAAAAGTGAAGAGAGTGTGATGGATACACTATACGAATAAAGTGTGATAGATACATGAAGTGAAGCAAAGTGTGATAGATACACAAGGCGAAAAGACTGTGATGGATACACTAAGCAAATATGTGATAGATACACAAAGTGAACGTGTGATAAACACACGAAGTGAGCATAGTGTGATAGATACACGAAGTGAGGCGAGTGTAATGGATATACTATATGAAGCAATGTGTGATGGATACACTAGGTGAGCGTGTGATAGATACACAAAGTGAGCGTAGTGTGATAGATACACAATATGAGCGTGTGATAGATACACAAGGTGTGCATAGTGTGATAGATACACAAAGTGAGCATGGTGTGATAGATATACAAGGTGAACACAAAGTGTGATAG
>NW_021036422.1:0-26073 GCF_004153795.1 Camellia sinensis
TTAAGGTCATCTGACCCTTTTGACCTGCTCTCCGGCTAATGTTTGAACCTCTTGGACCTTTATTTTTCTTACACTTTGAAAACCGACATAATCTTGTATGTACACACCTTGAGAGGCCCCTAAAAGTTCATGGCGCCAGTAAGTCAACTTACCCTTTGACCCCCTCTTTCCGACCATTGTTGAACCCCTTGGGCCCACTTTCTTGGAATTTCAATTACTAGGTTGTGTTGTAACACACATAGGCTAACGTCCCAATACCTGGCGGCCAGAAAATCTGGTTGCCCTTTTGACCACGTAGCGCGGCCGTCTAGGGGTGTGGCGAGCCGTGCCACCTCCGGCCAAAGTGGAGCGGCCGCCGTGCTCTCCTCACTGTGCCCTTTCCAGTGTGGCGGGCAAATAATCCCCCAGATTTATTTTTCCTGTATCCGGGGGATATTTTGAGAAGAGAGTTTTCCTCTCCATTTGGACCCCCCCTTTTCACCCCTTTCTTTACTCATATAAACGCAGCTAGAGGGTCTTCTTCATGAGGGTTTAGAAAAATTCATACTGCCAAGGGGCTCAACCCTAAAACTTCCATTGTTATAAACTCTCAAAACTTCAAAAAACCCTAACTCCTTAACCTTCATTTCTTCTACACCACAAACCCCTACCACTCATATCTCATTTCAGCAACAAAAGAAGGATTCTTGAAGGCCAAAGGAGCAGCAAATCCATCCTAAGAAAGCAAACCAAAGTCTTAGTCTTTCAAGAGGTAAGTTTTACACTTTTACCCTTTTGACACCTTTTTCTTATCAATCAATGTAAGCCAAGCATGCTTTTTGTGTTGAGCTTCGACCTTAACTGAAAGAGGCCATATTTTGAGCTCATTTCACTTCTCATCAAGGGTTCAACCCTGTTTGAGCCCGTCCATAATACACTTGCTTCTTTTGACCATGCTTGTAATGTCATAATTTTTGCAGCTATTTTTGACCCATGAGTATATTTAATTTTCGAGATGTGGTAAACTGAATTTAGGCTTATTTTGAGCCCCTTTCAACCATTGGAGAGGGCTCACATTGTTTGGTGTTTCCATATGCTCACTTGCTTAGTATAATCCCCTATTTGGCACCCCATTTTTGTATAAATTAAGTAGCCCTCTTTTGTTTTTCTGTTTTTGGACCTTGGTCAACTGAAAGTGGTCTTATTTGGCCTATATTCTTCATGTTTCATTCAAACTTTTTTTCTGTTTGGTGATTATTTTATACACTTCATGTTTTAGGCACCTTTTGAGGCCTTATTTTGCATCATATTTTTAGCATGTTTGTAATACTTGATTTTGAGGCTGCATATACTGTAAATGTTCATATTTTTGGTCCATCTTCAGTGGTTGTAGAAGGAAATTTTTCAGTTTGGGTTTAGCTTATACCACTTGCTTCATTACCCCTATCTTGGCTTATCCTTGTATGCTATTTTTGCCATACCTATATTTGTTGTTTGGCCATGTTTATAACTCGGAAAAGTGCCTTATTTTTGGAACTGTCTAGCTTCTGTCTCTTGCATGGAGTCCGCCATTTTGTGCATGTTTATATGGTCTATAGGCCATTTCGGAATGCCTAACTGTTGCATTTCGAGTCATTTCCTTTGGCATTTTCAATGTCATTTCGCTTCATTTCGGGGACTGTTTTCCCCATTTTTGTTGCTGAAATTCCATTAGCATGCTTGCCATTATCATTTTTGCCCATGTTTCATCGCATTTTGCATACCCATCGGTTTGCGTGCCCGTGTGCACGCATTTCGAGGGCCACTTTATTTTCTGCATCGGCATCTCGATGTGAGTGTGGCTTGAGGCTCACTCATGTTAGTATAAGTCCATTTGTCATTTTCCATGTCATTTTGCATTGCGTATGCATTGCCTCGGTTTGGCGTGCCCGTGTGCACGCATTTCGAGGCACTTTATTTTCTGCCATCGGCAGTCCGATGTGAGTGTGGCTGAGGCTCACTCATGTTAGTATAAGTCCATTTGTCATTTTCCATGTCATTTGCATTGCGTATGCATTGCCTCGGTTTGCGTGCCCGTGTGCACGCATTTCGAGCACTTTATTTTCTGGCCATCGGCATCTCATGTGAGTGCGCCTGAGGCTCTCTCATGTTAGTATAAGTCCATTTGTCATTTTTCCATGTTTATTGCATTGCGTATGCATTGCCTCGGTTTGCGTGCCCGTGTGCACGCAATTTTCGAGGCACCTTATTTTCTTCTGCCATCGGCATCCGATGTGAGTGTGGCTGAGGCTCACTCATGTGGTGATATAAGCCCATTTGTCATTTCCATGTCACTTTAGCAACCGCCTCGGTTTGCGTGCCCTGTGGCACGCATTTCGAGGCATCTCATTTTCATGCATTTACCATTACCTCCGTCGGTTTTGCGTACCCGTGTGCTGCATTTTCGAGGCCATCTCATTTTCAACATCCCGTCACTTTCTCGTTTGCGGTGCCCGCGTGCACGCATTTCGAAGCATCTCATTCCCATAGCAATTCTGTATGTTAGGATTGTATCTTAGTTTCACTTCATGCATATCATGCATATTGCATCGTGTCCGGAATAGGGAGTTAGCCGCGGGCACGGGAAACGAGGTATATTTCGTACTCCGAGTGACGGAATGTGTCTCAATTCCCAGTCACGCCGACACTATGCCCGGATTATCCATGATGGAGTTAGGTTTTAGCTGTAGTTTCATGTGCATTCATCCTATATTGAGTTGTGCATTTCGACTCCTCTGCCATCATGCCTCGGTATGCGTGATTGGTGGCGCGAGGATCGAGACATGCATATATTTGTGCAAATACATTGCTATGCATTGCTATGCCCCTTCCTGTCTCTGTTGCATAGGGAATCAGCAACTTTTTGAACTTTGCACGATCAGAAACGGTGTAAACAAAAAGCATTCCCCGTGGATTTCCAAGCGCAAGACAGTCCGTGACATGCACATCCACCAGAAAAGTCCATGGCTTGCACAAACTAGTTAATTCATTAATTAATTAGAATTATGGACTGTAATATTATATTTGGGGACTGTAATATTTGACTGTATTATATCGGACCTCTGCGCAGGGGAAAAACACTGTAATAAGTGTCGTGAGATGTACCTGTTATGTCTTTCCAACCCCACTCTTCTCCTTTTATTTATCCGCTAAAGCATATTTAAATTAGCATACAAAACAGCAGTTTGCATCCTTATGATGTATTGCATACACCTGGCCGCAAAAAAGCATTGTATTTCAACTTTCAAAATTGAGTAAATGATAGTTGTACTTTCAATACCATGCTTAGAAATAGCCGAGCCTACTATAGTTCATTTGCATGTGTTGCTTAAGCTTTTTGTATACTTAGGATCAATGCAAAGAAGTTTCTGTTCTGGCTTGAGTACTGTAAGCTTTATGACTTTAGCATACCTAAAAGAGTGAGATGCCATGCTAGCAGTTTACCATGTAGGCTATGTGCTTTCTGATATATTGCCTGAATGCCTGGGGTGAAGGTTGGGTTATCTGAATTGAATAAATCATCAATTTTTCAAGCCTAGCCTTACCTGCGGGTAGCAAAACCATTTTCAAAAAAACATGAAATGTTTTGTTCCAATTCAGGCGACGGTTATATTTGTATGCTTCGCATCATAGGTAACCTAGGCTAATAAACCCGAAGTAAGAACTCACAACAAAGTTTTTCAAAAATTGGTAATCCATGGTTAGTAGATGCGGTCTAATATGACCGGCGGCGGGGGTCTCACGAAGTGACCTTCCCCAATTCGTACCAAGTTCCCGAGCCCGAGGCCTTTGGTGATGACGGACACGTGGCCTATTGGCACCGAGTCAGGGTTTCCTAAATTTCCAATAATAAAAATATTTAGTGCGACTCTCGTATCTGTGGCAAAGCAGTCCATGTTGCAACTTCTTCAAAAATCAGTTTTCTCAAAACAATTTGCCGATTTGGACTCTTTGGTTCAGACTTAGCCGTACTAACGAAATCGAGTATGCTGTAGCGAGTCCCCCGCGGTCTGTTAACAAAACCACTGAAAAATCTTCCTGTAATACTCTACCTTCTGTTTTTACAATTAATTATGGTACATTTGGCTATGACAAAAAAAATAATTAGCATTTGAAGGTAATTATCTATGTACTAAAACAAATGGAACTTACATTGCTATTTGTTTTCTCTAGTATCTAAAGCAAGAATTCCCTTCTTTCAAGTAGAGATTTAACAAAACGCAGTTGTAACACACACTGACAAGGGTATAAAAGTTTAAAAAAGCTATTGGAAAAGACCAGAACAAGTAGAGACTACACATGATATGGGAAAATGAAGATTGAAGGGTAATTGAAATGTCAAAATTAGCAAGTAATGATCTGAGTAAACTCTCTTCCAGATGCTATATTAACAAAATCAAAATTCATATCCGAGCAGCACTAAGCAACAACACATAGCACCATCGCTTCAATTCACAACTGGGGATTGATGTGACTACAGAGCACCTCAAGGTCCATCATGTGCACGTACTTCTGCAGTGGAACTGTATGATATTTGGCGAATATGTCCATCAGTTTCTTCTCCTGATAAAGTCAAATGAGAAAATTTTCAACAAGAATGATTGAACTAAAGTGAGGTTTGCCAACCTCCTTCAGAGCTCACTGCCATTATTCAACCAACCACAGCTTAGCTTTTTTGGAGCTCATTTACAATCAAGAAGTGAATAAGGAGCACAGCATCATTTCCCTAAATCACTCTCATACTCCGAATGATCTATTGTATATATATGTTACAGAGACAATGATATAAAGCTAAAATCAATAGAGATCACAGACACATCACACATGATTCAAAGGTAATATGTCTTCCTTCACCAACTCACCAGATTCTAAAGTTTTTTTTCATAATCTCAAGTGCTGAGGGTGATTCCGGATGACCTTCGCACCCATTCCACACTCACAAAATAAAAACAAATTACTCATCCTAAAATCAAATAAATTTTATAAGATGTAGTTCATAACCAGTAAACATAATCCGAAAGTAAACAAAAATTTAAGTCTTGCAACCCCAATTCTACAAGACGGTAAGGTCTAGAAACTAAATATATAAAAGGCTACCTGTACATATGGGGCTTGGTGAAAACGGCTCATCCATCTCATTGTGCCCAAAATCTACGATACACACTATATCAAACTGAACTGAACGAAGAATGAAGAACAATCCCTGAATCTAAGAAGAATGAGAGAGATGAGTAGAAGAAAGAAGAGCAACTAACCTCTGATCGAATAGAAGATCTAAGACCAAATTCCACGGAGATGAATCACCGATCATGCTCAATTCGACTTAAATCGCATCCCGAGATGAATCACCGAACTGAAGCAGAAATCGAAGTAGAATCGAGAGAGATTTTAATGAAGAGAGAGAGAGAGCAAAAGAGTGGTGAACGATTTGAGTGAGTGAGAAGGAACGCATGCTCAAATAATAGGGTTTCAAAAATAAAAATAAAAGAAGAGATAAGAAGAGGTTATGAAGAGAGACAGGGAAGAGGGTGTGAAGAGAGACAGGATTTGGAGGCGTTTTTTTAAACGTCTTCTATTTACGAAACGGCGTCGTTTTACTTAACAAAAAAGGCGACGTTTAAAAAACGCCGTTAATTATCAAAAAAAGTGACGTTTAACTAAATGCCGTTAATTAAACGCCGTTAAATCCTCATTTTCCTGTAGTGTTAATAAAGTTAACATTGTTAGGTAATGTTTTGTTTTACACACCTATATAAAATATTATATTCATTTTAATTCAAATTACAAAAATATCATTAAAATTTTGTATGAACACCAATTTTGAAAAATAATTGAAACATCACGATTAATTGAAATACGGATAGTGGGGGAAACGATAATGAAAGGATGAGAGAGAGGAAAAACTTAGTTTTAAGAATATTTATTATCATTTTTTAAAATTTTGAAATTTATTTATTTATTTATAAAACAAAAAACAATACACAGCAAATTTAGTTTTCAATTTTCAAAAAAATAAAAAAAAATAAAAAATAAAACGTTACGAAAGAGGCTTTAATGGGACAGGAAACATATATATAATTTCTGAACAAAAGCCACGGCCTTCTCCATATATATTTATATATTAAACGAAGGAGAAATTTACAATGTGCACCCTTTCAAAGGGTGTACATTGTAAAAAAGTTAAGATTTTTTATGATAAATGTTAAAATTATTTGTGATGTGTATTATGATATTTTTTAGTAAAGTTATAAATAATAAATTTATGATGTGCACCCTAAAATTAGAAATGATAATGTTATAACATTTTGTAATTTTTGTTATGGAATTTTGAGATTTTGTTATGATGTTTTTCAGTGAAAAGAACTTATGACTTTTGTAATGAAAAAATTATAACATTTTAGGTTTAAGTTATGAAATTTTGTAAAAAAATTATGAAAAATAAACCAGATACACCTTTTTAAAGGTACACATCGTAACATCTCCCCTAAACAAAACATAACAGTGATTTTAAGTTCAAACTCATATACTCGTTACATACATTACATAACAAAAGAACACTAAACAAATATAAGCACTGAAAGCCAAAAAGTATGCGTAGCGACCATTTCCTTATTATCTGTTTACTTGGATCATAACATGACTTAAGTCTAGGAAAAATACAATATTTTAGATGTAACAAGGTTTTGGATCCTCGTGTCAAAAGAAAATTGAAATTGAGTGGTTTAGCTGGCATAACATTGAATAAAAATATTCATTCAATTATTATAGAAGAAGATGGCTTTGAAAATTTAACATTTGGTGAAAAACAATGTAGAAACTATGTTGCTAAAGCAAGAGAATTGAGACTTGAGATGGGAGATACTGAGGCTCTTCTTAATTATTTTCATCGCATGCAAAATAGGATTTCAAACTTCTTTCACATGATTGATGTCGATGAGGAATGTTGCATAAGAAATGTGTTTTGGGCCGATGCAAGGTGTAGAGCTACCTATGAATCTTTTGGTGATGTAATTTCATTTGACAGTACATATTTAACTACTTGATATGACATGCCATTTGCACTATTTGTTGGAGTCAATCATCATGGGCAATCTTTGTTGTTGGGTGGTGGTTTGTTATCACATGAGGATATGAATACATATATTTGGTTATTTAAGACATGGTTGTCTTGTATTTTTGGGCACTTTCCAAAGGCTATAGTTACAGATCAATGCAAGGCTATTCAAGGAGCAATTGCAGAAGTGTTTCCAAATGCTCAACATCAGTTGTGCTTTTGGCACATTATGGAAAAAAAAACTTCCTATGAAATTAGGAGGGTTTGCTCAATATAAAGCAATTAAGAAGATTTTGAAAAATATTGTGTATGACTCTATAAGACTTGGAGACTTTGAAGATGGTTGGAATATGATGATTACGAAATATAAACTTGAGGATAAGGAATGGCTAAAGTCCCTTTATACAGGTCGTCATCATTGGGTTCCAGTGTTTGTGAAATCTACTTTTTGGGCCGGAATGTCAACTACCCAAAGAAGTGACAGTATTTGTCACGTCCCAAACCTGTCCCTGTAGGTTTAGCGTTGTAATCGACCAGTAATCCGTCATTACCGAAAGCCTGTTTAACAATAATGACAATAATACAATATAAAGGGGCTAGCGGAAGCCAATCAATAATAATATATATCGTCCAATGAGCTGTGAGGACTTGAATGGAAATAAACTTTCATATACATAGTTATATACACAAACACTTATGTCCATAAAGCTCATATATACAAAACAAAACACAATGTAGGGAATTAAAATCCCATTATCAAAAACAGTATTAACAAAAGTCATAAAACATTCATTTCACTTGACCAATATCAAAGGGGTGAATTTGAACCACCCAAAAAGCCTTGACACATGTTGGTTTAGAACCTCGCGATGAAGCACAATAGTTAGCTTGACAAAACAAGGGTTTGGATTGACGCCACTAGCTTTGATCCGATTTTCAATCACTTACATATATATAAACAGTAAGCTAGAGTTCAGTGAATAACAACTGCGTAAAGAGGTTAAGAATGATGTCCTTACAGCATTTGAAACAATCAATTATTAATAGAACATTTTCAATCAATAGCTTTTTGTCAATCAATCGTTCAATCGTTCACTTCAATCAATCATATTCATAGAGGTCATACGTGGTACATCCAATAGCAGCAATACAATAGGTCTTAAAGACCAAACAATCAATTGATGGCCATCAAACAATAACAATAGTTCCAAGATTCGGAATTGAAAGAGATCGTTGTAACAATAGCGATATCAATAACAATAACAATAACAATAACAATACGCTATGGATGCCACGAATACAATTCAAAAGAGGATCATCATTCAATCGATAAAAAGTAATCATTTAGAAACGATATAATTTTATCATTCAGAAAATAAATACAAGTTGAACATATCTTTATAGCATTGTTACTCACAGTGGGCTTCTCGATACACGTACTATTGGTTCGGCGTCCGATCTAAACAAACAAATTCAAGTATAATAATTCAATGACATTCATATCGCTAGTCAACAATCACTTACATATATATAAACAGTAAGCTAGAGTTCAGTGAATAACAACTGCGTAAAGAGGTTAAGAATGATGTCCTTACAGCATTTGAAACAATCAATTATTAATAGAACATTTTCAATCAATAGCTTTTTGTCAATCAATCGTTCAATCGTTCACTTCAATCAATCATATTCATAGAGGTCATACGTGGTACATCCAATAGCAGCAATACAATAGGTCTTAAAGACCGAACAATCAATTGATGGCCATCAAACAATAACAATAGTTCCAAGATTCGGAACTGAAAGAGATCGTTGTAACAATAGCGATATCAATAACAATAACAATAACAATAACAAAACCAATACGCTATGGATGCCACGAATACAATTCAAAAGAGGATCATCATTCAATCGATAAAAAGTAATCATTTAGAAACGATATAATTTTATCATTCAGAAAATAAATACAAGTTGAACATATCTTTACAACATTGGTTACTCACAGTAGGCTTCCCGATACATGTACTATTGGTTCGGCGTCCGACCTAGACAAATAAATTCAAGCACAACGATACAATCACATCCAATCCTTGGCCAATACCATTGATTCGATTGTTTACTTATTCAATTACCATTCGTCTTTATTTGTTCGGTTCTAATATTTCATTTATTCATTCTAATGCACTCGTGAGATGCAAATGATTATGAAAACATTTTAAAACCATGCAATCGGATGCCTGGGAGGTGAAAAAGAGAAGTGAAAAATAAGCCAGGTCTTACCAAATAGGGCCGCATGTGCGGGGCTCCAGGCCGTATGTGCGGGGCTGTTGAAGAAACTGTTGGAAAAACTGCTCTGTTTGAGTAGTGTGTTTCCTTGCCAAAGCAAGTTTATCTTCATGCAATTCATTCCCAAAAACTCATAGAAACATGTTGGACTTGAACCTTGTCCATGAAACGCAAGGTAAAAATTAGAAACAATAACCAAATTGCTAGGAAAGAAATCAAATCCTCACTTGGGTATATAGTTGCATAAAACATGTAAGTGTAGACTTTTAAACTCAAACTTCAATGGGATGTCCTCATAAATGAAGAACCATGCAAGAATTCAAATGAATGAAACCAATTATCCATGAATCATGCCATGCATGCAACTATATGAAGTTAATTTGATGAATTCTTTCATACGAAAGCATGCATGACTCAAACTCTCCATATCATGAACAAATGTTTTACTTGGACTTCAATTCACCCTTAATTAAGCTTTAATCTTGAATGATGATGGATTACAAGTCTCTATATCAAGAATTTAGGAGAAAAATGCTTACCTTACTTGTTGATTTATGAGAATCTAAGGCAATTTCTTTCTAGCTTATTTCTTTTCTTCCTTTCTTTCAATCTTGTTGAATTCTCAAAGTCTCTCCATCTTCTCTCTGTACGTGTATGCACTTGAGCTCACCAAAGTCCACTTCTCATATTTCTTACCTCTTGGTCAATTGATGAATCACTCTTTAATTCTTTGATCACACACACAAGGCTTATACTAAATTATATAAACTAATTTAAATTCAATTCACTGAAATTAAATTAATTCTCATCATACTATGATATTAATTATACTAAATTAAATTACACTATCATGAATTAGACTCTAATCGAATATTCTATTATTTAATTTTAACTTGTTAAAATTAGCGAATTAGACAGGTTTAATTTTTATTCTAACCTATCTGTTCGAACAATACAATTCAATAAATCTCATAACAATCAATAATACTTAATCACATAATTAACATATAGGAACATAATTAATAGTTCCAATTAAGGCTCAATTCAATCACAGAAAATTTCAGTAAACTGAATAAATTTTTAATTAAATTTTCCAAATGGCTCTAAAAATTCCCATACGCCCACCCATGTACTCAATTTCAACTTGTGCACCCAATATGATTGTCAATTTCAGTTTCAAAGTTGTAACCTTAACATGTAATTTTCCAATTTGGACAGATATGCACAAATTAAATTACTAGGCACTTAGTTCAATTAGAATTAACTCATAATTAATTAATTAAAATCACAATTAGCGAGTCTGGGTCGTTACAGCCTCCACACCTTAAGAAATTTGGTCCTTCAAACTTACGTTATACATATATTTCAAATGTAAATCGAATGCCTTAGGTCTACATTATACGCCATTCAACAATTCACTATTCAAATCATTCATCAGTTCCACGATCCATCACAATTAGTCAAATCAGTCAGAAGTTATCAAGCATTCAAAGTAGATCCATACAACAATCCCATGAAAATCAGTATAATATTGATGTAAGCAACCACATGATGTCCATAATTCTTATTTTCCATAGGTTTAACTGCATACTACTGTAATCTCAATGCAGTCAATCGTAGGACATATTCAATTCATATATTTACATCATATTCACAGTACAGTAACACGAAGGTAACTAGGCTTTGAATCAAATTGTCACGGTAATATCAAAGCAATTTCATACATGATATAGATAATTCACGTACTTCCTTAAAATCAGCAATAACTGTAGGAAACAAACATAACAATTCGCTAAGTTGCCCATTCGTAGCTATTCAAAAGTTATCAGATTTATAGATCAAATTCCCGTATACATCTATGGTAGTATAACATTGAAACAATTAGTCACTTGACGTACATACTTCATATCTCCCCCATGATACCAGTTATAGAATTTGATATTCCTGAAACAATCAATCTCTAACATCACACATATGCTCTTAATCAATCAACAAGTCACAGTCCACGTCAATATTCAATTCCATGCTTCATTATAGCCTTTCAATATTCTCCAGTAGTCATCAAGAATATCTAGTAAATCCAGAGATTATCCCCATAACAACAAATGTGCTACTGAGGCGATCAATCACAAAATGTACCGAATTCATATACTTTCAGATGTTCAAAGTTTTTACTCTCAAGTAGTATCCATAATCAATATATTTCATGGTTAATAATTCTTGTAACATCGAGTCCGAATAGAGACAAGTAGTCAGAAGCAAGATAATTCGTTCTTGATAATCTACATACAACTTAACAAGGAGGTGATGTCTTAAATTCAAGTTCTAACCATTCCCTTAGCATACATAATCCGAACATAAATCAGTTAATAGTTCAAAGGTCAAGGTAAGCAGTCACACAATTCAAAATTTCTTGGCTATATATTCTGGACATTTGTTATAAACAATCAAATCAGATGACGATTCTATCCCATCAATATTAATCACGGTTTCATTTAGAGGTCACAATCAATTTGCTTGAATAGATAGTTGACAGTTTCACAATAATTTTAAGTCTACCAATTCTAACGGTTATATTTAAGTCGTGCCATAATGGTTCATATCAAAGTCGCATCAATAGGTACCATGTCATATTCAATATAGCAGTTCTCAAATATGCCTCACATGTAGGCATACAGATTGATCCTTATACATGATATAAAGTTTACTATTCGGGGTATCCATCCATGTGGATCACATGCTCACAAAATCATGGTCATAATAGCCCAGGCAATAAAAACTAGTATACATCAAGCATTTTGAGCAAAAATATTTTTAAGTCCAAAGTCAAGTAACATATAGATAATCAGTCATGGTAGTAAAAGTATATTAAGTACATTTTCCTGGGTCAGTACAAATTTCCTCCCTTGATAAACATTTTCTCTTACTGTATCACAACTCGAATTCGGATCCCACTTATCATTCATTTTCCGTTGCTCAAATAATTTCTCTCTTTAAACCGTAGTACACAAGATTGACCAAATTTTCCCCATATTCAACACCCATGATCACAATAATTTGGCAAAGAAATAAGCGAAGTTTCTCGATCTTTCCCAAAATTTTAATATTTCGAAGTGGCACATTTCAACAAAATTTCATATAAGTTCCGAATATCATACGCGCAAATCATTCATGTAGTTCGGTCATTTAACATAAGTAAATCACAATAATTTCATTCACAGTATCATAATTTTCATTATGTGAATATCGATCAACATGAATAATATCGATCCGGATTGCATAATTCTAGGAGGTTTTCGGTGGTGTGACAAAGAAATGTCTCGGCAAGCTAGTCAATTCAATATTGTAGCAAACAAATTCCCAACCTTACTTTACATTCTAAACAGTTATTATCGGTCTATAGTATATCTCAAAGCATGTGTTCTTACAGTTTTGTTATTCCATATAACCAAATGATAGGAAATATTTCACGAACAAATTGGAGCATATGTCATTAATCCATTATTACTTCATCACAATATTTCAAGGAGGTCCTGGCTCAAATCATACATAGCATTTCCATAACACTGTCAATTATAGTATGTTCCCATGTCCATCCATTTTCAGCAGAGTTCAAAATGTCATTCATAATAATTCATATTCAATCGTCTAAGTATGGTGTAAATGACCAACCCAGCAAATTCTCAAAATTTAAGATCATCAATGCTTGCATAATTCTTCCGGATATAATAAAATCAAACATTCCATTGCCATAGAAGAGGTCTTCAACCCTGATTTGGTAATGTAGCAGAATTGAGTGACAGATCATCAACCATTCGGTTCTTTCACACATGGTTCAGAATACATTACACAAGTGAGTAAGTCATGCAATTTAACCATTTCATATAAGCAGATGATAACAAGCACATTCACGTTATTACAGGTTCCTATAGGCAATTGTCAGTCATTCATTATCAGTACCCATCCAAAATTCATATTCTACGCAGGCAATCCCACTTCCATTTTTTCTTCCCAAAATAAACGTCATAATTAATAGTTCAAAGCAGATTCTAGTCAATAAGTTCTCAAATTCCGGAGTCCATCGATAGTGTTCAAGAGTATTCAAGATCAGAGTCAATTCCTTTAAATCCAGTGCGTTCACAAATTCACAAGTCTATCACTAGCCCTCTAGTAATGCTTAACAACAAAATTTCATTCGTCGATAATTGACATAGGTTTCCAAATCCAAAAGTTCTCCATATTAAATGTTCCAAGGTATAACATAGGTTTCCAAATCCAAAAGTTCTCCATATTAAATGTTCCATGGTATGCAATACAAATTCATAATTAGCATAATTCACCAAGTTCAGCAAGCATGTTCGCTAGTCATTCCAAGTCAAGGAGTGTACGATTCCCACAATAATTATCACATAGTGATTTTGCACATAATTTGTAGCAATTTTCTTACTTCACCATTCATTCTCCCTAGTCAGTCAATTTAAGCATTAGAGGATTCAAATTCATATACAGTTATTGTTCTTTCCATAGTCTATATGTAACATACGTAACACTAATTATAGGGAGACGGTCCTCATAATTTCATTTTCATTTTCAGATATGTTCACAAACATTTTAACAATCACATTTTTTTTTATATCACCAATGCACATAACAATTCCACACACACTCACACATGTCAATGCAATGTCCTTATTTCTTTTCTAGGACATCTTATAGCTCATATGGATGCGTGTATGCGGTATAACTCGTGCTTTGATACCACTCTATCACGACCTAAACCCGCCCCTGTAGGTTTAGCGTCGTAATCGGCCAGTAATCCGTCATTACCGAAGGCCTGTTTAACAATAATGACAATAATGCAATATAAAGGGGCTAACGGAAGCAATTCAATAATAATATACATCGTCCAATGAGCTATGAGGACCTGAATAGAAATAAACTTTCATATCCATAGTTATATACACAAACACTTATGTCCATAAAGCTCATATATACAAAACAAAACACAATGTAGGGAATTAAAATCCCATTATCGAAAACAGTATTAACGAAAGTCATAAAACATTCATTTCACTTGACCAATATCAAAGGGGTGAATTTGAACCACCCAAAAAGCCTTGACACATGTTGGTTTAGAACCTCGCGATGAGGCACAATAGTTAGCTTGACAAAACAAGGGTTTGGATTGACGCCACTAGCTTTGATCCGATTTTCAATCACTTACCTATATATAAACAGTAAGCTAGAGTTCAGTGAATAACAACTGCGTAAAGAGGTTAAGAATGATGTCCTTACAGCATTTGAAACAATCAATTATTAATAGAATATTTTCAATCAATATCTTTTTGTCAATCAATCGTTCAATCGTTCACTTCAATCAATCATATTCGTAGAGGTCATACGTAGTACATCCAATAGCAGCAATACAATAGGTCTTAAAGACCGAACAATCAATTGATGGCCATCAAACAATAACAATAGTTCCAAGATTCGAAACTGAAAGAGATCGCTGTAACAATAGCAATATCAATAACAATAACAATAACAATACGCTATGGATGCCACGAATACAAAGGTACGTATCAGAGGAGAGAGATGCGTGACGTAGGCTGATTAGTTCTGGGATAGGGTGACCTACTTGGGTGGTAGCTGGAAGACAATCCGTGCGGATAGGCGTGTTTTAGGAGTACTCATAATGCACGCGCCCAAATACTTCCGCCTGAACCTGCCCTCGAAGGGTGTAGGCCACTCCGATTAGGACTGCAATCTACTCATATCCACACACCAAATGGTATGAAATGTAGATTCAAGTAAGAAGAACGACTAAAGAGCGTCACCCCTAGGGACCACTACCTCCAGTAGATAAACATACTAGCAACATAGGCTCTATCAACCGATCTTTCCAAAAATAACAAACAGTCCCACCACTCGAAGATACATACAGTAACCCTCTGACGAGTAATCAGTCTATAACAGCTTCGATAACATGACAACCAGTCCATACCCAATTGTAACATCAAACTGACGCTAATTCAACATTGCTACAGAAAATACGATGTGGAGAATGTCGACCGACCCTACGCCGTCTCTGGGGTGTACTGTAGGCCAGGGTCTCTTTTAGTTTCTTAATAGATACGCTAGGGGAAACCGCCTGATTCAACACAAGCTCACCTAATAGTGAATCTACACTGAGTGAGATGCAACCAAACGGCCATTCTAAATCCATATGTCGATCTGCTCGCAATGCAGATGATAATAATAGGAATGGAGATAGCACCCCTGTTTGCAATCAACACAGTCTCGGCATATAAAGGGGGTAGAGATATTTGTCAACAAGACAGTGCAACAATTTAGTGTCCTCCACATTCACGGCTAAACTGGAGGGGGAGTTCCTAGGCTATTAAAGATAAAGCGCAAACCTGTGGACGCCACTATTAATATCTGGTATTGGGCGTTAACACAGAGCGATCAGACCCACGCTGTTTGTCCAGGGGGGTGGTGAACTTTGTATCCTTAAGCACGAATCGCCGTAGCACTTTTTAAGCGTCGCTCTCAGTAGGAGCACTCTAAGTCTGGAGAGGTTTCTAGTGAGAGAATTGGGTGACCCACTAGGAGGAACAAATCGCGTACGGGCGTAGACCGACAAAGGACAGGCTCCTAATTCGGGCATATCTGATGACATGCGAGAGGTCTTGGGGAGGCTCAGATATAATCCATACTGCCAAGTTGAATCGCGCTTTTGTGCCTCGGTCCCCTATATGCATGGCAATCAAAAGCAAATTACACGCCAGCTTCACGCGGTAAAGACAATATCGCGTTAGGTGCCTATACGGTAACGCGCCAATTAATCACGTACTACACAGACACATGCAGTATCTTGACTACAATAGCCAATCCATACCCGCGAAGTCATGTCACACCACACGCTTGCACTAAAACATTAAGAGCAGTAATTCGATCAACACTATAAAGACATAGTACATGAAAGTCGGTCTGATCCTGGCTCTGGGTCTGAGAACAGAGTCCATCGGCATAAACCACGCCGAGACACATACGCTGGGCAGCCGACTGTGGACAGGCTTCTCCTCCTCCTTACTGTGGGCAAAAAAAAACACATCCTACTAGCACCTTGTAGCACACTCACGGAAACTTGGTCTGAATTTTTCAACTCTCACAGAAATATGGATAATGCCTCCCTGGTTCAGATACTAACTGCAGACCTGTTCCCTCTAACGCATCCTATACGCACGCATACAGGAGTAGACTCGCAAATGCAGAGTGATATAAATGAATGTGATGTACTTGTATCAATCGACACATTAGGCTACCTCTTGACTACATAAGTGGACCTACGAAAGCTGGCCTCCGTGGGATTGCAATGTGGGTTGGACAGAAGGGCCCGCTCTGATTCTACTTAACTGATAACGTCTCAGATGGTTATACCTAACGATCAACACCTCCCTCTAGACAGGGCTCCTTCTCTGCAGTTACAGCCCCTTACCCTACCCTCTACGCCCTCATAACGCTCTGAGCCATGAAAGCCCTGACGGATTTCTGCACTGACTAAGCAGAAAGAAGTGCTAGCCGCTGTAATCCTGGTGTCGTCATCAGAGGACGCCTGAGGTTCTAGTACAGTGTCCTTAACTCCGAATGCGTAACGCGTGCGCAATCTTACCTGTGTTACAATAGATACTGGACTTCGGTCCCACAGCATCTTCTCAAAGCTCGTATCGAGGTGGTGCTCGACAGTATTCTGCAGGTGAAAATCTCTGCTCACCATAATATCGTCTTGCATGCCACCAATGATCTGTAAAGAAACTAGAACTAGGTGAACGGCCTCCCTTTCAAACCCCTATAGGTAAGTTAAGGCCGTCGTCTCCGCTGTGCCACTCTGCAACACTAGCATATGATATCACTGAGCCAAAGATGATGTAGCCAGAACGGCATTCTCTGCCCTTTCGCTACATGCGCTGACCAGGTCCAAAGAATCTGTCGCTAAGATAAAAAGCGCGTAACAAGGCCCTTTCGCAAAAGACTTTTGTGGCCACCCAACTAGGCCAAAATCTTGAATACTGTCGCAATAGTGAATATATCCCTGACGCACCTCTCCAGAATCCGAAACTCAGCACTGGAAAGTGGACCTTGACTGAGCTCTCTGGACTCTTTGGTGGGTAGGAGCCCTCTGCCTCTTGCGGTCCTCCCTGATCATTCCTAACTCCTTGCCTGGAGCCCCTCATCTCTCTTCCTCTATCTAACATCACGGTCTCAAGGTGAGTTCGCCGACTCTCACAAGTTGTCCGTAAATCTCTAAGTCACGAACCAGCTACCTGAAAGAGAGCCCAGTCCTTAACCTCTTCTCAAATTTCCAAAGCAACGGCGCTCCTCTGTCACGCACTAATCGTCTGGTGGTAACCCTACGAGAGGCTGAGTAAACGGCTGCCTAAACTCGGGGCCGCACCGTGGTGTGGTTCAACTACTTGAGCTGTGAACAAATTGATCCCTCTATTTCTCCCTACCTATGGGGAGGCAAAAACTTGTTCTGGAAGGCGTTGACAAAGGCCTCCCAAATCACCCCAATGCGCCCCACGGCATCATACTCCACACCACTGACTGCCGTATTTCCCTTCAGTTGGAAGGATGCCAAGGTCACTTCTCAGCCCATCGTCCTTCGAATGCCAAGTATCTCAAACGTCTTCAACCATCCTGTTCTAGGCCACTTAATCTGCTTTCAGTGGCTTTCCTTGGGATCAACCCACGAAACTCAATTCGGATTTTGACCATAAAAACTCTCCGGGTTGAAAAATAGATGGCCATGCCTTCAGCTACTTGGGCCTGGACTTGATTCTCAACCTGAGAATGTCCATGGATTCCCTCAAAGCTCCAGCCATTCTTGCGGCACAGAGGCACCATGGCCTGTTGAGACTAACTGGTTCGGCCACATTGGCACTGACCAACCCCTTCTTCCCTATGTCGATAATATCATTCGGTATAATGGCACTCATGCCTTCTGGCCTACTGCGCCTACCACCACCACGTCCACGATCCCTGACATCTGAATGAAGGTATATCATAAAAGGATTAGCAGCATTTATAGATGTGGTTTGAATCTTACTCACTCGCGTCCTAATGCGGTGGACAAGACAGTAATTCACTCCACAGTAAACATATACGTTACATCAACACCTACGCAATTTTCATTCCTGGATATATGAATCGTACCGCAGCGTTGCTAGATATTCAATTAGAACATATACAGTGATGCAAGTGCCTTCTAATAGAACTGACCTAGAAACCGTGGACCTCACCCAACAATCCTAAAAAATTAAATCTCAATACCCATATAATCACTAAACATGTATACGACTAACAGCTACAAACATAAAAATCATCTCTGTCAAGCAAGGACAAACGCCATTGTGGTACTAACCACTTCCCCAATATACCCCAAAATTATTCAAAGCCGGTACGCTCTGATACAAGTTGTTAATGCTCGAAAATAATTACAATAATTCATCTGGAAATGACTAACACAAGATGGACAACACAAAATAATAGACTTTCATTAATCAGAGTTAATTTACAAAGTGACACATGCGATATACATTCATAAAGCTTTACCGCCTGAATGTATAGCAGTGTGATCACCCAACTTAATGATCAATCAAATATAAATGCCTTGACAGGCTTATATCCTTTCCAATGACTATGCTTGTTACAATAAAAGTGAGTGTCTGTACGCTCCCATACCCATATAACGCCCCTACGGCTTGTAACATCAATGATTGAAATACAAACAAACAGCAATAGAGCCTTTAGCTCTCTAGGTCCTCGCCGAAGCTAAGTCCTCAGCAGGCAGGCAACTGTCACCAGCACCTGAAATTGGTTTCCCAGTAGGGTGAGTCAAAGCCCAGTAGAAATAATCTAAGACAATATATGATATATTAGACAAAGATACTCAATGTGATGAACATGTTCAATGCCCAAATGCACAAACCTTTTACAACTTTTTCCAAAACCATGCCTACGTCAAACTTACATCTAATCCATTTTTTCTTTCGCTCATTAAGTTGATGCCCACTTCATTTTTATCATTCAAAAACAGAGGTACAACTCACAGGTCTCTGGCTAATATAATTATCATACAACATACATTACATTGCCATTTTAATAAAATTTCGTTCATGGGAATCGAACCTATGTATACGCACCGGTTTTCGGGGACATTTGCAAACCCTAGACACCGACTAAGCTAACGTTAGTTTAATGAGTTGATTTTTCCCTTTATTCTCCCAAACATGAAAGTACTACCCCGCTTCTCTCCAAACATCATACCTATACAAATGTATACACCATCATAATCATACTTCAATTATAACGGCTAAGAGATTAGTTTTCAATTTGCCTAATCCTTCTGCAATATCTACAAACAATCATTGGCTATCTCTCTACCGATAGCCAAGATACCACATTTCTAAACAGATATACACTCTTTACAACCAGATAAATTATCCAACTTTCCCATAAGGTACGAGATAATACATATCTCGCTACACTATTTATATAACGCATCTATTCAAATTTCACATTCTTCAGTACCATTCCATATTTATATACAAAATATTTTACTCAAGACAATTTTAGGCCAAAAACTCTCTTTTTTCCAAATTTCAATTCGTCACACAACCCATTAGCAACAAAAATCAACCTCATCTTAAACTCCCACTACACGCTGAAAGAATGCCTAAAGATCCACTCTCAAACAAACAACACAATCGTCAGCTCATATTTCCCTCCCATATACTTTATCTGCACTATAGCACCAAAAGCACATTCCATTTCAAAATACTTCCTCTTTCTATTCTCGCTATATATTACCCAACCAACAATACCCTTAGCCGCTCGTCTCTTGTTTTACGCAATAGAGTCAGTCCTCAAATCTCTATATGACGTAATCACCCTATAATAACATCACTCACAACATATAATGAGTAACTAAGCTCAACCAATAAAGAACTATGCTCATCAGTAGCAACAGCAGTTCACTCTCTAACCCAAATGGTATGAATAGGAGTCCGTAGGATACTGACAGCAAGCAAAGAGCGACAGCTCCAAAGATGCTCAAACCAACTTATTCTTTGGATGAGAAATATAGGCCCTTGAGATGCGCTAATTTATCCACGCCAACCCGAAAAATAATTACTATTAACCAATTTTTTAACAAAGGAAGTAGGGTTGGAGAACCAAGCGGGATCTCTAGCGATGAGATTAAATTGTATGAGCATGAACAATAGACTAGCGTATGATGAAATCAATTATAGCTTTACGATGATGATACGCTCTAAGACTATCTTAACATTGTATCAGAGGGGTGAGATCATATATTGGGCGAAGGAAGTATATTAACGTAGATCACAATCTAAACCTAAATCTATAGTATTATGATCATAGGTAAAATATCAAGGGGTAAAAACGATATGAGCTAAAGGCTTACAACTTTCCAAGAATAGTGCTATAGTTATAAAAAAGTAGAGATCTTAAGTCTGATACAAAAGTTAAGCCTGGCTAAAATAACGTATGTCAAAGAGTAAGTGAAGAGTAAAGTGTCGCACTGAGTAAAGAAAATGGTGCTCATTTCTTACTCCAAGTACCTGTCACAAACTACAATTATTGAGGCCTCTGGCGAAAGGCTCTACTGTTATTTCAGAGACCCTGCAAAGAAATTGTGATCTCGCTCCCCAAGTAGCGAAAAGACAACAGCACACCACAGATACGAAATGTTAGACATGCTCCCGATCTGGATTTTAATTACTCACAACGTATATAGAATAATTTCACTAAACGTTAAGTACCTGAGAATTTAAGGGTCATGAATGTCATAAATATAATAAGCAAAAAAGAATTTGATTTACCTCGCTAACCAAGAAAACGTTCTTATATGAGTAATTAGAATTCCAAAAACACTAGTTGTAATGTCACCAAGTTTTGTCTCCCATCAATACCATTCAATACATGGATTTCTCTTTTTCATTATAGAAACACTAAACATACCAACAGAATAACAAATCAAACTTACAAATGGCCTGAAGATCTCCTTACCGCTAACTGATCGTCGTGTTATACAAAATACAATATCAAGGACTATTTAACCCAACACTGCAACAATACAAAGCGATCTGTTATCACTACAAGATCTACATGGACTTTCCTAAATCCTCACGACTCCATTATCAAATAGCCACCGGAAAAACTGCAAACACCTATCTGCCACGTTTTCTAGTCTTTATCACTAAGACACATTCGAGACTTAACATTTTGTAAGCCAACATCACCTAATCAATTTACATAATTCAGATGTTATCTCCATATTGTAAAAAACATATGATATATTACAAAACAGATGTAGGTGATGTTCAATACGTGACAAATAATTGCCAAACGCATAATGCCCAATGAAGCAATCATGAATCAGCAGCAAAACTAAACAAAATTCTCAATTTCACCATTCCATATAGTTACACTTAATGTGCAACATATGATCTCATGCATGAA
Source organism: Camellia sinensis (assembly GCF_004153795.1). Lineage (NCBI taxonomy): Eukaryota > Viridiplantae > Streptophyta > Magnoliopsida > Ericales > Theaceae > Camellia > Camellia sinensis. The sequence goes on from NW_021036422.1 coordinate 21,905, forward strand.
AAAGTAGTGATTAACATGACATGATTCATCAAGTAACATCGATTCTAAGATAGTCCCATAAATTACAGATTCAATCAGTAACAATAGAGATTGGTACTATAAATAAATTCCATAAGATAGAGCTTATCCTCCAAATTCAAAATACTATGTGTATACACGCAACACATATAGTACCCTCTGCAACCTATTTAGGCAAAACCTCTCAAATCGATTACATAATCAAACCCACACTTACTTTCTTCTATATTTTTCAGAAAAACAACATACATTAGTTATGCGGAACTATATACTCTTCACATGTTATACACGGTAATCCACATTTCATACTAATACTACAGATTTATTAACCCATTTCAAATTTCCATCTTAAACTTTCCCATCTTAACATTCCTCCTTATTTAATACACCCCATAATAGGTTTTCTCGTGAATAGCTTAACATAATATTTCATTTATATTTCTTCAACCTCATCGTCTACAAACCGATACTCTCTTCGAGTGAAGAAGTCCATTAATACTCCAAAAACAATATCCTCCATCGCATACAACCCAAATTCATATTAATGACACATTACTTCGCACTTAACTATATTTCCCATGATTATCTACTTTAATAATGTAGAAATCAAACAATTATCATCACACATACACACATTCTCGCGTCATTTTATCTAGTGATTTTCATAAATTGAAAACCCATATGACAAATTTTCTAGTATTACACAAATAGGATCACCACTAAAAACATATAAGTCTCTCTTAAGATAATTAATCAATATATTCTCAATTAGTCACAAAGCAACATCATTCAGTAAATCTGGTGCCTTCATAAGAGTTACAAAAACCCGGTTGAAACTTATTTATTCACCAACATCCCTACCTTCAAAGTCCTCTAAGTTAGCAGAGTATGTAATGTAGTACAACAAAAGCCCCTCTATACAACTACAGTAAATGTTCTAAGTATCAGTACAAATCATTCTTTTCCACACTGAGCCATTTGCTAATTCTTACTCTACAACACACGATGCAAAACTACAAGCAAGCGCTATTAAACATGTTCTAATCTCAAAGGAGCAAGGATAGATTTCAAGTCGACAAAAGTTGACATATTCTAGCATCTGAGTAGATTTGAGATCTTTGGTGAACACAGTGAGTTTATACTGACTACGGAACACGAGAGAGTAGCTAGAGCAACGAGAGAGAGAAGATTACTCCCACATTTTTGTGAGGAGAGCGCACAAGAGGTACTTATATGGAGAGAGGTAGTAGCACGCCGCGTTAGATATGGGTAGTCAAATACCTAGTTCACAATAGCTAGAGGGAAATAGCAGTCCACTATATGTCACCTCTTCTATATAAGAATTAGACAGCTCAAATATATCATCCAAGAAAGTAGGCCCCAAAAATCAGACTTGAATCTGGGAAAAAGAACAAAGGCGGTTACCCTCAACTAATTGGCGCGAACCGGGCCGAGAGTTGAAAATCGCACTGAACACACAACTCGTAAAATCAGATCAATTTAGACTCAGAAAACGCTATGTAAGACTCCCTTTTTTTCACGCAAAAACCATTTTAACTGTTATCAAAGGTGTCGACACCAAATTTCAAGTTAGCTAAAATACCAGTTTTCAGCAGCAAACATGGGTTCGACACCGATCCTAGACTGGTGTTGACCCAAAGAACCAACAAAAATGGCAAGTGTCGACCCACAAAGGTTGGTGTTGACCCTAAATTTCAATAGCTATCCAGGATCATCACAAAGCACAAAAGGTGGTCGACCCTTCCAAGGTTTGTGTCGACACCTTGGAGCAGAACAAGACCAAGAAGAAGGCGATATCGACACCAACAAGGAGGTATCGACCCTAAAGTGAAAACCAACTATGAAGAGGAAGAACAACCGTCTTCAGATATGGTTTTCCCAGAATTCAAAAACAAATAAATGGGTCGGGTCCAAATCAAGGATCGCCTATACGTACCAGTGTTTGATCTCTTTTCGCCATCGCTCGAAATATAACAAGATGGAAGCTTCGTTTACCTTTTTCCTAATCCACATTGAGATTGCATGCTCAAAAATCCCCCGACTAAACAAATGACATAAGCATTGCTTCACACTTTGTCTCATTATAAGAACCTCAAATTTATCTCCCTTGAAAAGAGTTCATCTTTTCCTAGCACCTTTCTATAACTTCAAATGTGGAAATTGATTCTTGCTGTATGAGAAATGGAAGTACTTTAAGAAAGATCATCCTCTTAACTCATCTGGAATTGCTTAAAAATATCATTTGTGTACATTCTGCTACAATTTTCTCAATAGAAAGACCAGTGATCATGGAATGAACAGTATCAAAAAGAAGTAAAATAATATGCAATTTCTTTCTTTTCTCAAAACTTTTAAGAGCTTGTCATATTTTCGGCGGATTGCTTAGTGAGTTTTAGAGGAACATACCTATCAAAAAACATTAATACTATGAACGACACCAGAATTCTAATTGAAAACTAAGTTCTAGTAATTTAATTTGTGCATATCTGTCCAAATTTGAAAAAATTACATGTAAGCTTACATTGAAATGAAATTGACAATTATATTGGGTGTACAAAGTGAAATTGAGTACATCGGATGGGCTTACGAAATTTTAGAGCCATTTGGGGAGATTTAGTTGAAATTTATTCATTTACTGAAATTTGTCTGTGGTTGAATTGAGCCTTAATGGAACATTAATTATGTTCCTACATGTTAATTGTGTGATTAAGTATAATTGATTGTTATGAGATTTATTAAATTGTATTGTTCGAACAGCTGGTTATGAATGAAATTAAACCTGCTAATTCGCTAATTGTAACAAGTTAAAATTAACATAATAGAATGTTCAAATAGTTGTGATTTAAACTTAGTATAATTATATCATAGTAACGATGAGAAAATTTCAATTTGATTGAATTGAATTTAAATAGTTTATTTAAGTATAAACTTGTGTGTGTGATCAAAGAATTAAAAGTGTGATTACCAATTGACCAAGAGGTAAGAAATGAAATTGGACTTTGGTGAGCTCAAGTGCAAACACGTAGAAGAGAGAAAGGGAGAAGACTTTGAGAATTCAAACGAGATTGAAAGAAAGGAAGCAAAGAAAGAAGCCTACAAACGAAATTGCCTAGATCTCATAAATCACAAGGTAAGCATTTTCTCTTTAAATTCGGATATAGAGACTGTAATCCCCATCATCTTCAAGATTAAAAGCTTAATTGATGTGGTGAATTTGAATGTTCCAATGTAATAATCCATTGTTCATATTGGAGATTTGAGTCATGCATCTTTGTTGAAAGAATTCATCAATTAACTTCACTATATGGTTCGATTGCATTCATTGATTCATTGGATAATGTGGTTTCATTCATTTTGAATTCTTGCATGATTTCTTTAGTTTTATGAGGAATCCCATTGGAAGTTTGAGTTTAAAAAGTCCTATCACTTACATGTTTTATGTAACTTATTATACTCAAGTTGAGGATTGATTCTTTCCCTAGCATTTTGGTTATTGTTCTATTTTTATCCTTGTGTTTCAAATGGATTCAAGGTTCAAGTTCCAACATGTTTCTATGTAAGTTTTTGAATGAATTGCTATGAGATAAACTTGTTTTGGCAAGGAAACAGACTGCTCAAATACAGAGATTTTTCCAATGAGTTTTCCTGCATCAGCCTCTTGCACGTGTGGCCTGGGTAGCCTCGCACATTACGACTCATTTGGTTAGACCGGCTTGTGTTTTTGCTTCTCTTTTTCTACCTCTCCCAGGCCTTCGATTGTCAATGGTTTATAAACATGTTTTTGTCATTATCTATTTGCATCTCTATAGTGGCATTAGATATTGAATAGAATTGTAAATATTAGAAACCGACAAATAAAGACTGAATGGTTATGAATAAGTATAACAATTCGCATCAATTGGTATGCCCAAGGTATTGATGTGATTGTATTCGTTGTTGCCCTTGAATTTCTTGTCTATGGTTCGGTAACACTCGACCCAATAAGTACCTGTATTGGAACGCTGCTGTGAGTAAATTAATTGTTGTATAATTAAAACGTTCAACTGTATTTTATTTCTGATGATAAGATTATATCGTTTTCTTTAAATGATTATTTTTATTTTCGATTGAATGCATGATCCTCTTTTGAA